>BMAU01015489.1:0-159135 GCA_019973935.1 Trichonephila clavipes
ACCTGGACAAAAACTCTGCAATAAATTTATCGGTCCATATAAAATAACACAAGTAAAACCTAACGATACCTACAACGTCGAGAAATGTGGAAATTTTGATGGCCCAACCAAAACAAGTACTTGTGCCGAATACTTGAAACCATGGCCTAACAAATGAATGTTACATTACGAACGCAAACTTTTACTTTAACATTTTTTTTCGACATTATCACCATACTCAAGATTGCTTTGTATTGTTTGTCTTCTTTCCATCTGTATACCTATTTTTTTTTTATTCTTTATTATTAGTTTTGATTTTCTGATACATATTTGTCTGTTTTAATAATTGTTTTATTTGTAAGTTTATTTCCTCTAGCTTTTCAGTTTTATTTCATGAAATTTTGAAATACACTGTATTTTACATGCGAGGACGCATGCTTGGTCGTGATGGCCGATGTAGGAATGGATGTGCACATATCGTATCCCTCCTATATTCATTAATGACGTAATGCCAAAGAGAAGGCGCCACTATCTGACAAGGCGGTTCGAGGATAACGAGTAAACCAGACTGGAATAGAACGATTGCGCGGAGACGACCGAGAGAAGCGACGGCGATGAGACGATGACGAGGGCGCTGGAACGAAACGCCTCGTGGAATCAACGATCTAATGATGTTTTCGATTACTTTTTACTAACTTTTAGCCCTCCCTTGTAAGAAATAATTACCCTTAATAAATGTATATTTAACTCAATCTGGCAGTTGTCACTCTCTCTATATGGGGCTCGACGCTTTCCCTTAACAAAATCCCCTAGAAAACCGAAGTAAGGACGATGACGATGCAAGATAAGTGAATTTATTCAATGTGTTCTTCAATGTGTGTTGGACGATTTTATTCAAATTCAAGTGCATTTATTCTTCAAAGCGTTTTTCAACGTGTGTTTGACGATTTCATTCAATTTCAAGTGTTGTGTGAAAATTCACGATTGTGAAGATATTTATTCGATAATTTTGCCGACACATCAAGATTTTCTTCAACACTATTATACATTCATAGTTAATATTCAACAATCAAGACGTTGTATTCAAAAAGTTTACCGTGAGTTTTATTTCCATTGTTTTTACAAACTCTCAGTGATTGTGAAAATATATTTTGAAACTGCTAATGTGACTGTGATACGATATATTTTTAACTTGTACAACTGCTACTAGTGACATTTTATTCTAGACTTTTAATCTTTTTATAGCGTATTAATTTTTTTTTTTCTGTGTTGAAATATTTTACTCATATATCATTTTAAGTGATCTCTGCAAATATTTGTATATTTTACGTATTGCGGTTCAATTTAAGTGAATTATTATGTCTTACTTAACACTGAATGATATCCCAGTTATCGCGCAAGCTTTGAAATTTGGTAATACATAAAAATGTAAAATTGTGTATTCTGTTGTTTTTAACGATCACCCATTCAGTAGGACCTCTAGAGAACAATTGCAGTTTACGGGTTTCGCACAAGATTTTGATATTGAAGACTACTCCGCCGTTATTTTTAAAAATTTTCACCCGATTTAATCTGTTTAGCTAATTTTTTTACAACTAAAACAAATGGAACTGCCGAAGAACTTTGTAATAATGTTTTGTTTTCACTAGCTGATTTATCCGCTTTTCATAATAAATTAAATACACGAGATGTAGAAGAATGCCCCCGCAGGATGCAGAAAATTCCTTTGCTTCCCCACTTTCTACAGACAGGAATCGGCTGACGCACTTAACCAAATTAATGAGTCAGCTGTTCCCTCTATTTCGAAAAACGATTTATCGTGGCTTTTTGTTAAAGATTTACTTCTAACTCTTCGTTCTTTCAATACAGATGACTCATACTCAATTGAATTTTTTTTTCTGATGTGGAGGAAAATTTAACGTTTTGCCCAATAACCGAACAACAAAAAATTGTTTTTGTAAAACGGCTTTTGACAGGAACTGCAAAATTATTTATTCAATCTCAGCGTGGTATAAACTCTTACAGTTGTATAAAAACATTAATTCAGGAATTCGGAAAAAAATTAAATCAAGCTCAATTGCATAAGGAATTACAACATAGAAAAATGTGGCCTAATGAAACAGTATTCCAATATTTAGTCGCTATTCGGGAATTAGCGAATCGAGGTCAAGGGTTTCTCGACGAAACTTCAATTATGGAATATTGTATTAATGGAATCCCCGATTCTCCTTCAAATAAGCTAATATTATATGGATGTACAACAATTCAGGAATTTAAAGAAAAATTAGGAATTTATGACAAAATATTTCAAAATAAAGCAAAAATCACTCTTATGATACGTCGCGTAGTCAAACTTTAGTAGCCAACGCCGTGATGTTGAAAGTACACTTCATAAACATCGAAATGAAAGATATCCAAAATTCAATGCACCAAAGCCTAATTCAAAATTTGAGAATAAAAATTTCAGAGATAGGAATCACGTAACTTGTTTTAGTTGTTCGGGATCCGGTCATATTTCTAAATTTTGCCCAGATAAACATCGTGGTCCAAAGTGTATAGTATGCGAAAATTTTTGGCCATAAATCTGATGCTTGTCCTCAAAAAATATCCCTTCTTCTAATAATGTTGATGAAATTACCCCATTAACTACTATGTGTAAAGAAGTTAAAATTTTATCTAAAAAAATATTATCTTTAGTTGATACCGGAAGTCAAGTAACCTTAATGAAAGAAAGTGTATGGAATCAATTAGGCTCCCCTTCTTTAATAAATAGTGGTAATATACTAACTGGTTTTGGCCTTTCAAAAACTCATGTAATTGGTTCGTTCAACTCAACTGTTTCAATTGACAACCAAGACTTTCCTGTTAAAATTAATGTTGTCCCCAACCACTCAATGAACTTTGATATTATTATTGGTTGTAATCTAATTAAACAAGCTAATTTGACTATCACCCTGATAGTGTTATGTTTTCTAAGCTACAAACGAAGTATCCGACGCTTCTCCACAACCATTTGTTTTTGCAATTACTGACGACATTCCTAAATTTGATATTGGCACTGAAATTCCAAAACAAACTCGTAATGATGTTGAGGCATTACTCGTATGTTATAGGCCGAATAAAATTAAAACGACGGATATTGAGTTAAGCATTACCGTGACGGACGACAAACCAATTTATCATTCTCAAGACGGTTACCTTTTACTGAACGTGATATAGTAGATAAACAAATAGATGAATGGATACAAAATGGTGTTATTGAACCATGTTCATCTGCTTATGCTAGCCAATTCCTAGTAGTCCGCAAAAGACGGCAGTCCACGAGTCTGCATTGATTTTCAAATTAAATCGTGTGTTAGTTAAGGATCACTATCCTCTGCTCCTCATTGAGGATATTTTAGATAAACTTCAGGATACTAGAGTTTTCAGTACCATTGATTTACGTAATGGTTTTTTCCATGTGCCTGTTAACAAACAGAGTCGCCCATATACCTCCTTTGTAACACAAAATGGTCAATTTCAGTTCCTTAAAATGCCTTTCGGACTCTCTACATGCCCTTCAACGTTTCAACGTTTTATCAATACAGTTTTCGTGACTTAGTTGTTCAAGGAATTGTTCTCCCTTACATGGATGATATAGCTATCCTTGCTAAAAATGAATCTGAGGCTATTGAGGAGACTCAAAAAGTTCTTCAAGTGTCCAGTGATTACGGATTGGAAATAAATTTTGATAAATGTCAATTTCTGCATAGGAAAATTGAATTTTTAGGCCATATTATTGAAAATAATAAACTTTTTCCTTCCCCTTCTAAAACTAAATCAGTTGTCAATTACCCCGAACCAAAAACAACTAAAGAAGTTCAACGTTTTTAGGTCTCACTGGATATTTTTCGTAAATTTATCCCTGCTTATTCTGTAATTGCTAAGCCACTTAGTGATCTTTTACGTAAAGATACTCCTTTCAATTTTGATGTAAAACAAAAAGCTTCCTTTGACGAGTTAAAACGTTTGCTCTGTCAGAAACCTGTCTTAGGTATATATCGACAAAATTGTGAAACCGAAATACATACTGATGCATCAATCGACGGACTTTCTGCTGTTTTATTACAAAAGATTCCCCGATGATAATTCCTTACATCCTATATATTACATGTCTAGAAAAACGTCGAAACAGAGAGAAAATATACCAGCTACGAACTCGAAGTTTTAGCAATCATAGAAGCTCTCAAAATTTAAAGTGTACATTTTAGGAATGCCTTTCAAAATAATTACTGATTGTAATGCATTTACAAAAACTATGAGTAAGAAAGATCTAAACACACGAATCGCGCGTTGGGCCCTGAATTTACAAGATTATGATTACACCATTTTACATCGCTCTGGCTCACAAATGGCATATGTCGACGCTTTAAGTAGAATACAGGTTTTAACAAACCGGTGTAATGATTCTATTGTGCATAGGATAAAAAAGAATCTCAAGAGCTGGACCCACACATTCTTTCCATAAAGCTCTTCTTCAAAATGGTCCATATGATAACTACTGTATTAAAAATAATATACTATATAAATTTATTGACGGTGCCGAAGTCCT
Organism: Trichonephila clavipes; assembly: GCA_019973935.1. Taxonomy (NCBI): domain Eukaryota; kingdom Metazoa; phylum Arthropoda; class Arachnida; order Araneae; family Nephilidae; genus Trichonephila; species Trichonephila clavipes. Next base: position 4,571 of record BMAU01015489.1, read on the forward strand.
TGTTATATTCCCGACGAGATGCAGCATCACTTTATCAAAATGCTCACGACAAAGGACATTTTTTCAGTTAAAAGAACTCTAGAACATATAAAAAATAAATATTTTATACCGCAACTTCAATCCAAAATTGAAAAATATATTTCTAATTGTGTAACATGTATATTGAAAAATAAAAAGTCTGGTAAACAAGAAGGATTTCTCCATCCTCTTGTCAAAGATGATATACCACTAAATACATACCATATCGATCATCTTGGTCCTTTAGCAACTTCAAGTAAAAACTACAAATTCATTTTAGCTGTCATTGACTCTTTCACTAAATTTGTTTGGTTATACCCCACAAAAACTACATCTACTTCTGAGGTAATAAAAAAATTAATCATTCAAAAAACTACATTTGGAAATCCTCGTTTTCTTATCACTGATCGTGGAACTACTTTCACTTCTGACGAATTCCACTTATTGTTCGGAACAAAAAATTACACTTCATCATATTACTACAGGTTTGCCACGTGCTAATGGTCAAGTAGAACGCATTAATCGAACAATTATTCCTGTCTTATCTAAGATGTCAGAAGACGATCCCACGAAATGGTTCAAACATGTTTCTTCACTACAAAGAAGTCTTAAACTCAACATTCCAACGAAGCATTAACACCACTCCTTTTGAATTACTCTTTGGAACACAAATCAATAACAAGACTGATTTGCGCATTCAACAATTAATCGACGAACAACTACAACTCGAATTTAATGAAAACAGAGAAACACGTAAAGCGGCAAAAACGCAAATACTTAAAGTGCAAAATGAAAACAAAAAAGTCTTATAATCTTCGACGAAAATCTCCTTATTTATACAGTGTTAAGGACTTAGTTGCTATTAAAAAAACGCAACAAGGACCTGGACAAAAACTCTGCAATAAATTTTCGGTCCATATAAAATAACACAAGTAAAACCTAACGATACCTACAACGTCGAAAAATGTGGAAATTTTGATGGCCCAACCAAAACAAGTACTTGTGCCGAATACTTGAAACCATGGCCTAACAAATGAATGTTACATTACGAACGCAAACTTTTACTTTAACATTTTTTTTCGACATTATCACCATACTCAAGATTGCTTTGTATTGTTTGTCTTCTTTCCATCTGTATACCTATTTTTTTTTTTTCTTTATTATTAGTTTTGATTTTCTGATACATATTTGTCTGTTTTAATAATTGTTTTATTTGTAAGTTTATTTCCTCTAGCTTTTCAGTTTTATTTCATGAAATTTTGAAATACACTGTATTATACATGCGAGGACGCATGCTTGGTCATGATGGCCGATGTAGGAATGGATGTGCACATATCGTATCCCTCCTATATTCATTAATGACGTAATGCCAAGAGAGCGCCACCTATCTGACAAGGCGGTTCGAGGATAACGAGTAAACCAGACTGGAATAGAACGATTGCGCGGGAGACGACCGAGAGAAGCGACGGCGATGAGACGATGACGAGGGCGCTGGAACAAGGAAACGCCTCGTGGAATCCAACGATCTAATGATGTTTCGATTACTTTTACTAACTTTTAGCCTCCCTTGTAAATAATTCCCCTTAATAAATGTATATTTAACTCAATCTGGCCGTTGTCACTCTCTCTCTCTCTATATATATATAAAAGAAATATGTATTATTTACCAAAAACAAGAAATAATAGATAAAGAACATAACAAGAAATAGCGCAATAAAAATATGAAAGCTGAATATGGAGAACAAAATTATAGAGAAATAAAAGAACTACAAAAAAGAAGAACCTAGCGAGTCAGAAAGCAATTTCGGACTTAGGACCGAATAAGTGGGGTTAAACTAGTTTGAAGGCGCCAACCTTCCCCCTTTGCAACTCGGTAGGAAAACCAAAATAAAATAAACAAAACTTCAGAGAAAGTATAACTCAGAGCATGATAAAACCAATCACTACTATTATGTAACAAACTCTCCCAAACTTTTAATGCAGAAAAATCACAAAATAATTATGTAAGAAAAGTAGAAAAATACTAGAACAATTACATAAGAAAAGTATCTTTCAAAAAAATAATTTAACAAAATTTCTTTACTCACAAAGCTTTTACGAAGAGAAACAAGCATCTTGCCATTAATGAAAGTCAATTATTCACCAAGTTAAAAATTCGAAAAACATAAACACATCTTTTGAGCTGACTTTTAAACTAGCCAGCAAAGACAAGTATAAAATGACGACAATCAAATATGGTAAAATTTGAATTGGTTGATTGTCAAAAATGTAAATTTGCTAGGCTCTAATTTGGTTGGTTGTCAACAATGTGTAAGATGTTTAAGATGTGTGTGGAAAAATGTAAACTGTGATATGAGTGTTATGATATAATCTTCACAGCAAGACCACTAACATGCTGACTTTGAAAACCTATTGTTGTGTGGTGGATTTGGAATTCGAAGTAGCAAGACGGTTAATGTATTTGTATATATATATATATATATATATATATATATATATATATATATATATATATATATATATATATATATTTATATATATATATATATATATATATAATATATATATATATATATATATATATATTTATATATATATATATATATATAAAAAATATATATATATATATATATATATATATATATATATATAATTTTCTTTTTTTTTTTTAATTTTAATTTTTTAGAACTTAGTTTTTAAAATAAACTCTCCTAATTTTTCCCATATAGATAACAAAAAAGTTATTTTTAAATAAAAACGTAAGAAGAAACTGCATAAATGATTTTTTGTAAAGTGAGTGTTAGACGAAAACACAAAAACTTTTTTTTAAATACACATTTTTAAGCAATTTTTTAATCTTTAATCAAAACATGTGGATAACAACATTCGACACTTGGAAAAAGTTCCTACTGGTTATTTTTATAAATAACGAAGTTGTTAAATGTTTAATTAGAATTTTGAGTACTTTTGGAAAAATCGGGAAAAAATCCTTTGGCATTTATATTTTAAATCACTGATTCTAAAAGAATGAAATATGAACTTTTAAGTGCAGAATTTCGATACATTACTATGATAAAAAGGTGCACAGAACGATTGAAAAACTCTTTTCATAAAAACTAATGAATATTGAGTCATTTTAAAAAAAATGTTAATAAATGCGAAACTTTGTTATTTTGTAAAAAAAAAAATATTCTATCGTGGTGAAATAAGTGATATTTCTTATTCAGTTATTAATTTTTATCTGATTTCGATAAGAAAAGAATTTTAATTTTAAAAGACGAAAAGGGGGGTAGTCTTTCTTCTTCCACAACAACTTGGTGCATGCACAACACAGCGTAACGCATTTGTTTTAACACTTGTACAAATTTCATCTCTCACAGCAATTCCAACCCGATGCTCTATATAAAAAGCTATCAATTAGAATAGATTGAAATTTTAGTATAATTTTAATTGATGCGATAGAGTAATGTACTGAGAAGATTACATCAATTTTCAAGTAAATTAGCTCAGTAGAAATTGAAATATCATGAGAATATTCTCAAAAAAGTAGTATTTTTTTTTTTTAAAAACGCTTTTTTAAGATTCTGTTTATGTTACGCGCAGACTGAGCCATTCAATGGTACTTTTATACTTACATTTTTTCAATCTACGATTCCTGCTCTGTCCTCTCAAGCTCAGTGGCGCAACAGCCCATGAAGGCTAGAGCCTACTGTGCCCATCACATTATATGTGGTTTTTTTCTCTACTTACAAGGAGAGGGCACGACTAAGGAAGTTCATTTCAGGTCGAGACTTGGTGTAATAGTAGTACTCCTTTAGGGTGTTCAACCCTCAATGTAATTCCACCGAATGGCCAGTCAATTCGGAGAAAAAAACCTTCGAAATTCATGCTTAGCTTTTGTACAATTCAATTTCTGTTTCCTCCAACCATTCTGTAGCTTGGTTGATATATCGTCTGTATATTATGCGTGAGGTCTGGGTTCGATTCATCGGTCTTATTTTTTTTCATTTCATTTAATTATTTTTAAAATTAAATAATTTATTTATTAAAAGGTTTATTAAATATTACATGATATTTTATGTAGTTATTTTGTTTTTTATAAAGTAAAAACACAATTAAATAAATTTATTATTTAAATTACTTATTATTAAAATTATTGAAAATTATTATTAATAAAAATATTTAAAATAAATATTTATTAAAATTACTAATAATTAAAAAATTAAAATAATTATTGATTAAATTTATTAAAACTAATTATTATTTAAAAGTATTTAAAATAGGTTTTAATTAAAATAATTAATAATTAAAATTAATTAATAAGAATTATTATCAAAATTATTAATTTATTTTTTAAAATTATTCATATGTTATTGAAATGATTATTAAAATTATTAATTTATTATTAAAATTATTATTAATTTATTATTAAATTTTTATTTATTATTAGAATTATTATTAATTTATTATCAAATTAATTATTAATTATTGAAATAATTTTTTAAAATCATTTAAATTTCTTTTAATAAGAACTTACTAAATATTTTATAAAATTATAAAATAATTAAATTAATAATATATAAAGACATATTTTTATTATATTAATTATAAAATAATTAATTTAATAATAATATACTTTATAAATTATTTTTTATATTATATATAATAATTTATTTATAGTATATTTTATTTCACAATATAAAGCTATTTGTAACAAATTTTATGTATAATATCATTTAATATTTATTATGTATTTTATTATAAGTACTATTTATTATATATAATATAAAAATGTATTTATAAAATTTAATATAAATCTACACTATTAAAACTCGTTGTTAAACAAACGTATCTATGTAGGTATGGGATGTCGCCCAATTTTCTCACGAGCCACAAGACGCAGAAATTAGCCAAAGATATCAAAATTTCGGGAATGATCCAAGGAATCCGTTTTAGAAATTTATATTCCGATATTCCAATTAGTTAAAAAGATATTAATTAAAAACCTTAAAAACGCATAGTTATACACGTGGCGCCATCTGCAAATAATCGGAAAGATCATTTTAAATTTTTTTAGTGGAATGAAATAAATTAATTCTTTGTTAAATAAAATAGACGATCGAAATACATTTTAAAAATCTGAAATCTATTTTATTATTTTAGATTCTTAGAAACTAACTATTATTCTTTTTATTGCTTCACATTAAGAATTTTTTTTATTTTGATACGACTGTTAACGACTTTAAAACGCATTGCTGTAGAGAGTCGGAAAGATCATTTTAAATTTTTTTTAGTGGAATGACAAAGGTTAAAATTAAAATGAAATAGCGATTGATTGATTCATGCAAATCTGAAATCTATTTTATTATTTTCTCACGAAACTTTTTTTAAGATTTTTTTTAAAATGAGTCGAAATCGATATGTTTTATGAAAAAATTTCTAAATTGTTTCGCTTGAACTTTCTTTCGCGTTAATGGAAAAAATATTTTCACAAAAAAAGTTCATTCTTTTCTCTTTTAGAATCAGGCAATTAAAGAATTTAAGGTCAAAAACTGGTTTTTTTTACGATTTTTCAAAAAATACTCAATATTTTATTTAAATACTTAATAACTTCTTTAGTACTAAAAATAATCTCACGAAACTTTTTTCCGCGTGTAGAACAATATTATACGTAATCTGTACAAAGATTGATAAAATATCTTAAAAATTAAAATGTGTTTTTCAACTATTTTCCCTTTTGCGACAAATATGTAAACATTACTTTTTTTAAAGTTTTCTGTTTAAAAATTACCGTTGTTTGCAATCTATATATGAAGTTTAGAAGCATTAACTTAAAAATGAAGCCCGAAAATTTTTTTTTTAACTTTAACAAAAAACGAAATGAGGACAAAAATCTTCCGATATTTTAAAGGTTATTTTTACTGTTCCACCAGAAGAGCGTAGCACGAATGGTTAAGGCGCTGCTTTATAAACGGTAGTTCCCAGTTTCGAAACTGAAGAGAAAGAATCTTTCAACTTCCCGTTGCTCTTTAATCAAACGTTCAGAAAACAGCAATCATTTCTATAGCTATCTGTTAATTTTTTTTCATTTATTATTTATAGAAAAACTTTGCATATAAATAAATTTATTTAAAAAATAACATAATAAAATTATGTATATATCTTTCTTTCAATTTAATTATTTTACAACTTTTTTTTAAATATTTTCGGAACTTTTTTTTCAGAGGCTTTTAAAACATGATCTAATTTTTTTCATGAAACTCACACAAAAAATAATTACAGATTCGTAAAGATCATTTATTTCGCCACGATATGCTATAATTTATTTTATACCAAAATTATATTTTATATTTTTTACGATTTTTTAAAAATAAGTCGAAATCGATTCCTTTTTTTGAATACGAATTATAAGTTGTTCCACTTAACTTTCTTTTGCGATAATGAAAAAAATATTTTACACTAAAAAGAAGTTAATGCTTTTTCTTTTTTTCTCGCGTGTAGAACAATATTATACGTAATCTGTACAAAGATTGATAAAATATTTTAAAAATTACGGTTAAAAAAAATATCTTTCTTTAAATTTAATTATTTTACAATTTTTTTAAAAAATATTTTCGGATTTTCTTTTTTTAGAGGTATTTAAAACACAATCTAATAATTTTGTAATTTTGAAAATTTCTATTTTCCTGTTTATTTCCATACATAAACTATTCTTTTTTTTAAAAAAAAGTGTACTTTTGCGTTACCGGTGGCCACAAAATTAAACGAAAAAAAATTGCCTAAAACGACAGTAATAATTAATTAATTGTAATTACATTCTTTATTTTTGTTTCATACTTTTTGATTACAATCTTTGTTTATTCATATTTATTATGTAATTATTTTTAGTGTCTGAGTGTCTGGATGATTAGCGATTAATAACTTGCAATTAAAATATTCAATTGTAGCTGTGGCAACACTTAACATTTTTTTGGATCTTTTTAAATTTTGTCTTGCGATAAACGTGGTTACCTCTCTCAGAAGTAGTATGATTTATAAATTCTTTTTTGCTCATTAATATTAATATTTTATCATTTCTATGTTGTATGAACAAAGTCCATTTTACTATTTTTTTAGGTTCTAAATAAGAAATTATTAAAATAAATAATGATAAGATTTTCTATTTCAACTTTTTTAACTGGTTTTTGAATAGTTTAAATTAGTATTGCATATTAATCAATATTGTTATTAATTCGATTCCTTTTACATTAATTATTTTGTAATATCCGCATAGTATTTATAATTTAATATTTTTATCATTTCTCTGCTGTATGAATTTAGTCCATTTTACTATTTTTGATTCTAAATAAGAAATTGTTAATATAATAAGAATTTATATTTCAGCTTTGTTAAAATTAGGTTTTTGCTACATGATTTTAAAAACAGAAAGCAGGGTTTAGTTGCATAGTTTTAATTACTACTTTTTGCTTTGTTTAATTATTTGCATTCGTGATGGCCAAACGGAAAAGGGGAATTACAGGTGATGTTGCCCGTAGACGGAAGGCAATTAGAACACGTGAGAGAAGAGCCACTGAAACTATAGAAGAAAGAAAGAAGCGACTGGTAGCAATGACACAACGTAAGCAGGAGAGAAGAGAGGAGGAAACAGAAGAACAAAGAAGTCGCAGATTGGCAGCCATGGCACAATGCTGGTGTCACGAGGAAAAGAGAAAGCCCGAGCAACGCCGGGCTAAGTGGTGGAGGGGATTCATTTTTAAAATGAGTATTAGAAGTGCTGATTTTGTTAAGGAAAGGGAAAATTAATAAAAGTAGAGATAGCCCGTGCAACGCCGGGCCATGCAGCTAGTATTTATATAACTACAGCATTTTTTTACTTTTTAAAATACAAAATAATTACATAAAATACCATTTAATACTTAATAAACCTTTCATAAGTAAGTTTATTTAATTTTAAAGATAAAAAATGAAATGAAAAAACTATTGACCACCATTAATCGAACCCAGACCTCGCACATAGTATGCAGACGATATATCAACCAAGCTACAGAATGGTTGAAGGAAATTGAAATTGAGTTGTATAAAAGCTAAGCATAAATTTCGAAGGCCTTTTTCTTCAAATTGACTGACCATTCGGCGGAATTACATTGAGGGTTGAACACCCTAAAGGAGTACTACTATTACACCAAGTCTCGACCCCAAATGAATTTCCTTAGTCGTGCCCTTGTCTTGTTAGAAAAAAGGAGTTTTCCGATGATCTTTCTTCCAAACGAGCAGTTTTCGAAACTGTTTTGGAACAAAAAAATAATGCAAATGCTTCTTAACTTATTTGTAACCCAGCAGAATAAGAACAAATTTGGTTAAAGGTTTCTTATTCAAGTCCTTATTTGGTAGTGTCTCTACGACTTCTTAAAGTTATCACCTCCCAATGGTTTAAACCTAATAATAATAATAGAATCATGAAAGAATCTTAAGTTCTCGGAGGAGAATTTATCTTTTCTGTCAACCCACAATATTTTAAGAAAAACTATGATTTTTGAAGAAATGTAATTCTTATAATCCAATTTAAAGTTCACATAATAATTTGAGAACTGTATGGTAACCTTGCCAAATCAATGGATTTGAGCTTCAATCTGGTTGTTGCAAATTTGCACTGGAGGAAAGTAGCCGATGAATCCATTTATTTGAATAATAACAGATTTATTTCTAGATCAAGGTAAACAGATGACAACACGAAGGCAATTAGCGCCCATATACACAAAGAAATATCATAAAAGACTATTTACTATAGAACAATGCGTACTCGTTATAAACTAGCTTTACAACGTTCCATAAACTGCTTCCTAAACAGTTACACTAGCCGGAACTCAAAAAGAGATAGTCTCTCTTTTATTGTACTTAAAGTACACGCATGAACTATCTTCTGAACTGACTCGACCTTTGTTTCCAAAGTCATTTGTCTAGTACTATAGTAAATATCTAGAAGGATTGATTCTAGCGCCTTCTCAATAATTACTTAGCGACATCATATTTTTAAAAAAATTTTTTGCCCGACCCGCCGTGTAACAAGCACGTTAAATCTGTGAGCTCAAAATTCTCCCGTTGACGTGGTGTGGAAAATAGAAGGTGCCATCTCAGCTTCGTCTTCGTCACTTGAACGAAGTTTAAATTTGCTATGCCCACATTGGCAGTAGATTTTATGTTGCTTTATAGTGGAACGTTAAGAGGACTTGGTATCCTTTGAACAATTTTCTTTAATTTATGTATTTAAAAACTATGTTTTAGCATTTTATATTACGTTTCTATTTAAGAAAATGATACAAGATGAAGTTTTTCACATATTATTCACCCAATTTTAAAAATTTAAATATTTTGAAAAAAATTTGATACATTTTAAAATCCTACTTCTTTTGTAATTATAAATTTTTTAACCTGGCATCTTTTTGTAATATTCTTAAGAATGTTCTAAGCAACTTTAGGTTTACTAATTAGTTTTAGAAAAAAGTTTTAGAGAAAAAAAATAAAAAATTGATATACATGTTAAAATTCAACGAAAAAGCCAATATCTCCTACATTCTAATTTTTTGTAAAACAAAGTATTCATTTTACAGAAAAATGAATGCCTAATTTTGTTACATACTTTATGCGTAACATACAGGAAAAAAAGTGGAAGTGATTGGTAAATAATTGTGGAAGTAGTAGCATTTTGAATGAACTAATGTATCAAAAAACACAAATTGAGAAAAATCACTTTAATGTTTATAACCTTGAAAAAATAATTATAATAAGCTTAAATAAACTTAAAATACCTCTTTAGAAAATTAGTTATATGTTTCTCTTTATAATAATTGCAGTTACGTAATTCTTCAACCATACACTTTTATAAATGATCCATTTTTAGAGAGTATTAATTGCACATGAAAATTCAAGAAAACTAGTAAGAACATTTTTTTTTCTGCACGATAGAAATTTTCTTTTTTCTTCACATAAAAGTGAAGCATTATACTTGGGTTAAAAACATACGAGAAATAAGAACTGAAATTATGAAATTATTAATATAAAATGCCTTAATTCAGTGTTTCTCAAACTTTCAATACTGGCGACCCAATTTTCAATCATAATTTTTGTCGCGCACCCCCTGTACAACAATACTGTATTTACTGCAATAAAAATGCACTTTGAGAGAGACGCTAAAGGTACAATACGATCTTAATTATAAACCGTACAAATTAATACGATAAGTATATAAAATTTTGTACATATAACTTTTAAGTAATATATACTTTAAGAAAAAATTACTTAAAATATATATTACTTACTTATTATTATGTTAATTTTTCTTTCTCTATTTTTTAAATTGGAACAGTTCGCAAAATGATACATTTAATTAAAGATTTATTTCTCCTTCAGCATTCGTTTCTCAAAGTACAAATTTCATTAGAAAAATAGTCTAGTCTATGTAGCTCTCTATCATATCCATCACATTTGGCATTATAGGGTATGTTTGCGTTAGTCTGGGCAACCTATCGGGCATCTGCGCAAAACATGTAAAACCTCGTACAATTCCAGACAGTTTTGGTCGACTCGATACTTCTTTAGTTACCAAATCTAGCTTGTGAATGTAAATTTTTTAAATTTACACGTTAATTGTAACTTATCTTATTTCTTTATTTTGTACTCTGTATGTTTAACATCAGTTTTTGTCAATGTTAAACTTGAAGGGTTCGAAGGGAGAGTATATGTTAAATCATGAAATTTGATACGTTTACACATCCTTGACTTTCTCCTCATACAGGATTGGGGTCACAACGTACATTCCTTTTCCCATACAATGCCCGGTGTCAGCTATCCAAAAGAAAGCATTAGTAATAAAAGTTTCTGATTGATAGAGAGCAACGGGAGATGTTTTATTTTAATATTGAGTGTGGTTATATTTTATGTTTGTGAAAAAACTTGCCTGTGATCCCCATCAGTAGTAAATTCTTTCTCGAAGAAATTGGTCTGCTGAAAAGGGCGATTTCTTCTTTTACATTTTACTCGTTTGAAATAATAACAGGTAATTATGTCCTTAATTTCGAATTATATTTTAAGACTTAAAATACTATATATATATATATATATATAATATATATATATATATATATATATATATATATATATATATATATATATATATATATATATATATATTGTTACGCTGTCTTTTTGTTCGCAAATTGTTAACTTTTATAGGAGTGTATCTAGGTGAACAATCTAACTTTTTTAATTATAATTTTTTTGTTTTGGAGAGAGGGCGGCAATTTCCATTTTTGTCCGGGGTGGCAAAACTGTTAGAGCCGGCCCTGTTAAAAGGGACCTTAAAAGGCTTTTATACAATAGAACCTTTGTTTTTCTTCTAATTAAATTCAATTTCATATATTTTCGTATTCTATTAAGACATCTATTTGCCTTAGTAACTCTCTTTGGGATTTCAGTTGTACAATCGTATCTATTGTTAGTTTCCGAACCTAAATAAGTGAAATTCTCAACAGCTTCAAAATTATACTCTTAAATTCTAAAGTGAGAATTGTTAATACATGATTTAGAGCAAGGACCTCTGTTTCTTAACAAGGAATAATTATTTTGTGAGAAATTTTTGTACAAGAGATAATTTGTAATAGATAAATGTATCTGCTTACAATTTTGGGCACAGCAAAATTTATTGTAAGTAGCTGGTAAACTAGAATGGATCATTCAAAAACAAATCAAAATAAGCCTTAAAACTTTTGTTTTTATTTATGGAGGAATCTACAGAATAGTTTTTTCTAAAGATATATCGCTACATTTTAAAATTTACTTTTTGATAAATAGAATTATTTTCTATAAAAAAGCATTTATATCACTATTCTTGGAAATCCAGTAATAAATTTGAAGCCTTCTTGGAAGCAAATCTCAGTTCAAAATATTCTTAAACTGGTTCTCTTGTATTTTACTCTAACCTAAAAAAAAGAATAAAAAGTTAGGTTAAAATATATTTGCTACACGCACAAGAGTTTTGATCACAATTCAATAGATTAGTTTCCGCTAAGATAAAGTTTCGAAATAGATAATTTTCTCAGATCTTTCTTTGAAATCAATGTTATTAAAGTTAAGTACAGTTAAATTTAAGAAGTGAATGAATTGTTACTTCTTTTAAAAACTCGTAATTGAATTAGAAAATTATTGCAAAGAATTGGAAAAGAATTTAATTAGAAAAGAATTGTGTTACATACATGTGAAGCTTATAAAAGCGTGTTAAAAAAGGGCCAATTCGCTTCAACCCGCAGTGCTGCGATCTCTTTATTACTATGGCTGACTCATATATATACCTATTTGTAATATTCATACCGCGGGGATTTGATAATATTGTAAAATATGAAAACCAAAGCCTCTACACATTTTAGCAGTTTTAGGACATATTTCATCATTTTTTTTCATAAATTACCTTTATTAGTTATATTTTTTTTTAAAAAATACTATTGACTTTTTGCATGTAATATGCGATAAAAATATCTGGCTAAATTGCAGAATCGACCACTGATTGGAATGATTTATTTTTTGTTTTAGCCAGATCGATAAATGTGCCAAGTACGGTAATATAGCTGATTTCGAGCAGTGAAGGAGAAATCGGCGCATTTTCGCCCATGCTCAGTTCGGTTTCTTTTTAAGTGAAACTTATGCGCCCGAGATGAATGAGAAATTTGCCCTTTTTTGCGTTAGGGTGAAAAAGGGAACGGAAGTAGTCTTCCCCATCCCCCGAATCGTCGCCATGGTGACAGGATAGCGAGTGGGAGGAAAAGGGAGAGCGGAGAAAAGAAATTGGATTGGGCGTGGGGACTTGCATCATATCCGTGAAAAAAAGTTGGATGATTGCCCCCTTCCGATTGGGAGTCCTTTTCCCCCAGACACGGGAATCCTTCATGCATCTATCAACTGTTGTATGAGTTGTAGTGTGTGCATTACGGTGTTGACAAAATAACTCTCGCAGCAAAAGCGTGCCTTTTTGAAATATTTCCTTAGATTGTTGTCTACATGGCGATGTGTTCGGGGGCTAATTTAATTTTTTTTATTTTTATTTGCGTTGAATTATTAGTAATTATAGTCAAATGCACAAAGAGGAAAAGAATTTCGTGAAAGAGAAAAAGAAAAACTAGCCACCAGTCCAGTCAGAAAAGTGACAGAAAAATAGTGTTAATTCATCAAGTGCTACTGCCAAATCTCCATCAAAGTACATGTGAAAGTATCGAGCAGGTAAAAAAACACTGCAAAGTACTCTCTTAATGCCGAGTTTAAGGAATGGGAATGCTATTGAGACTCTTCTAATGACAGCACAAATTAATACGGACTTCGTGAACCACCCTGGGCCATTAACTACAGAGCCCTCAACAATTCTATTGCGTGTTGGAACTGATGCATGTGAATCGATAATAAATTCTATCTTACGTTACAAAGACTACGATTCCCATAAAATTCTCACAAAGATTTTCAAAAGCGATTCTTTGATAATCCTTTTGGTCACAGGTGTTCAATATGTGATATGTTATGGTTTAGAGATGATTTGAGAACGCTTGTTGCCGAGATCAAATTTATTTTGCAAAATATTTTAACGGGAATTAATTTAGAAGATACATTAAAGCATGCTTCAATTGCCGACAAAGTTTAAATAGGAAAAGTATACCAAATTTATCAAAATATAATGGTTTGGTATACCCAAATTTTCCTGCACATCTTCCTACTTTGGATTGGGTATCAGATAGACTCATTTTTCACCACGAATACCTTTCATGTAAATTAGGCGATTGAGACATGTATACGGTCAGTTTGGAATATTAGGGCAAAAAATTATATGTTCCAACGTCGTCAAAGAAGTTTCATTTCTACGCGTGGCGTTCCACGCACTATTTTTTTTAATTTATTATTTATCACTTAATTGTTTCGTATATAATTTTTTTATTTTTATTCCTGAAAAAAAAATAATTTTTTATTGGTTAATATTTATGCAGACAATTTTAATCCGATTTCTCTCAAACTTAAACATTTCCATACTTTCAATTCTGGTTTGTCGTTAGCTCGCCTTTTTGCGCCTAATTTTTAGAGGAACATTTTGTGGAATATTTCCCAGCTAGTTTTTCGGTTTCACTGTTCCGGTGAGGATACGTTTTTTCAAAGGAATTTTTTTTTCTTCTTCTTCATATAAGTTAATACTCACGATGTCCGCTATAGGAATTGGTATTGTTGCAAATGTGAATGAATGTATTTTAAAATAAGCTGAGTATTCAGAAAGGTTTTTTGTCTGAGTTAAGAAGGAAAGCTGTGTCAGAAAAGTGTATCAAGTCGTATGCATATTTGATCTGAGGAAAAGCATTAAATTGAGTGAAAGAAAGGTTAAGAAGGCAGTAAATGATCGTTTTGAAAATCGTGTATTTCAACTTTTCAGTTTTATTGTTAATTACTATTAACTAACAATAATTCCTAATTTTTTTTTAAACTATTTTTTCCCAGGCGGCAATTTTAAGTTTAAGAAGTTTAAATTTGAAACGATTTTCAGCTTAAAATTTTTTTTTAAATGCTTTTTTGCGATTATTTCACTTTTCCGCAATCTTGAATTTTGCGCTTTTGCATTACATCTGGGGAGGGGTTGCTATTCCTAAGGGCAACATGCAAAAGCGCCCCAAATTGGTGATTTTTCAAAATCGTGCTGACCAGTGGTCGATTCTGCAATTTCATGAAATATCTCATGTAGTGAAAAATAGAGATTTAATTTAAATATTTCATAACTTAAATAGAATGGCTATTTATTACCGTCTCTAACAAAAGAAAGATAAAGATCGTCCTTTATATAAGACAAAACACCAAAAGTTCATAAGAAATCATGGTGAGAAAATACTTTTTTGCGTTTTTTAAAGAGGTTTTGTTGCATAAAATTGGAGGAGATATTTTTCAGCTGTAAATATTGTCTTAATCATTCAGATAACTTATATGTGGCTGCAATACCCGTCCCTCAAGTTACGCATGCGTGAACTGAGTAACTGAAATTATACATCAACATATGGATTAGGGAAGAGAAGTTCAAAAGATATAATAATCAAAATTTCACCTCAGTAAAACTATAATAATTACATTCATAAAATTTAATTAATCTTATTACACATATCTGACAAGATTTCAGTTTCAGGTTTCAAAACTTTGTTTAAGGATTTCTAAGTCCATTGGTACCCTTCATCCGTAAGGGAGGGCAGTTAAGTTTGAGCGTGTAGAATTATACAACAATATGCTTGTTCTTTTGACCAGTTTGTATTATAATTGTAGTATAGACATCAGTTGTGTTGCCTTATTCAGCAGCTTTTTAATAGTTGATTTTAAGATTGATGAAATATTCATTGGCAGTAAAGCTTTAAGATCTTTCACTCAAATCACTGTTTCTCTCTCGATATTTACTATATTATTATGCTTTGTAACTTTTCCAAACGTATAAATAAAATATAACAATCATAAGATTTTGTTTCAATCCTTACTTAGTTATTAAAAGTAGGGGAAAATGTTTTCTTTCAAATAATTCATTTGAAATATACAAATTGGGCATATTAATGGTTAAATGCAACCAATGCGTCTTATAGTGGTTTTTAGCCACAATAAAACTACGAGGTCTCCGCAACTGTTGCATTTCACTTTTTACATCTACATCATTTCAGCAAAAAGGCTAAAACGTCACAATCTATAAATCACTTATGTTGATTTTTATAATGTCTCATAGCTCTTTGAGGCTATGACTGAGTTATCAATCGGTTACGCCTACCAAATTAGTTACTGTGGCCATTAGTTTGATTAAGTTTGTTTATCCGTAACAGAATATTTGTCTTCCTCTAAATATATATTGAGTTATAATTTGGTTTTTAGCTTTTAACATCGTGTTATGTGTTAAAAGAATTCTATGGTGTTCTTATGAAGTGATTTTTGTTTCTTCTTTGATTTGGAAAGAAAGAGACTGCTTAGCGCGTTCCTGCTTTTATACCTTTTCTACTTTATTTTCTTCACAGTTCAATTTTTAATTTGCTGTTAGACAACTGGCTCAACAACTGCAGTATGTAGATTAATCTTTCCAATTTTAAATTGCATTTTAATTGTAGTAGAATTTACGTGCTTATTCAAGCGTGAATCTGTTTTAAAATTTTACAAGTGTCAATTCAGAACTTCATAGCAGATTATCCTGTGTAGCTCTCTATTAATCTAACATGAGGAAATACGCTCATTGCCATAAAATTTGCAAATCGTGGGATCGCAAAGAAACTTGGCATGAAGGTACATGTCGGACAGACATGCAAATGATTAGAAATGCAGCGTGATTGTGCTTTTCGTAATGCCACTAGAGGGCACCTTGGGGATATAAAACAGGTAAGCAGAGCTTGTTTGAGTGTATTTAATCTTTTTCAAAGGAAACGCTGAGGTAGACATGCCGCCATGAAAGACATTATGAGCAGCTGTCAGAGTTCGACAGGGATAGAATGATCGAGATGATGAAAGCTAGCTAGTCAGCTCGGAGGGCAGCATGTCGAGTATGCCATTCTGATTTAATTGTGAGATGTTGGAACCAGTGGACAGAAGAGAATTCATTTACACAGTGACCAAGCTTAGGACGCCCTCAACAGACCAGTTGTCAAGAAGACTGTCATACCATGCAAAACGTACGTGATGAGTCAACTGTCTCATTTTCCACTGTCCAGACACAGGCTGCACCTTCATTACGGGTCATTGTGTCTTCCGAACCATCGCAAGGCTGATGGACATCTGGTATCGCGGCACCCATTATGTATGCTGCCAAAGACACCCACCCAGTGACGCCTCCATTTGGAGTGGTGTTGTGCCCGACGAGATTGGACTGAAACGAAATAGAACCAGATCGTCTTTAGCGACGAATCCATATTCAATCTCAGCAGTGATGACAATCGTATTCGTGTGTGGAGACCTCGTGGTAAACGCCTCAATCCTGCCTTTGCCCTACAGCGACATACAGCTCCCACAGCTGGTGTGATGGTATGGGGTGCCATTACCCATAAAACACGGTAACCTTTAGT
This sequence comes from Trichonephila clavipes, assembly GCA_019973935.1. NCBI lineage: Eukaryota > Metazoa > Arthropoda > Arachnida > Araneae > Nephilidae > Trichonephila > Trichonephila clavipes. The sequence goes on from BMAU01015489.1 coordinate 21,676, forward strand.
ATTGATCCGTGACACCATGACAGCTCAGCGGTACGTCCATGACATCCTTCAGCCACATGTGTTGCCACTCGTGGCAGGGCTCCCAGAAGTCACTTTTAAACAAGAAAATGCTCGGTTACACACAGCAAGGATGTCACAAGAGTGCAATCGTCACATAACCACCTTTCGCTTGCATGCACGATCCCCAGATTTGTCACCAATCAAGCATATCTGGGATCATTGAACGGCAAGTTAGACAGCCTGCGAGTTTGATTGAACTAGAGGCGTATTTACAGCAAATGTGGAACGAGATGCCTCAGAACATCATACGGAACTTGTATGCCTCAATGCCCGCTTGTATTGCATCGTGCATTCGTGCTAGAGGGGGTTCAAAAGTGTACTAAACTTCATTTTATTTGTACTTTTTCTGCAATAAAAGATCATTTTTCTTTGAGTTTATAATTACCTACTTATATGAAAATAGTATTTACATATGTAAAATTTCGTTTCATTTTGACGACCTTTTCTCCGTACACTAATTTTTATGGCAATGAGTTTATTACTTAAAACTTAATTACCATGTACTTACAATGGAAACATATTATGCAAATTAGCTCTAAGATTAAAAGATGAGTGAGAGGGATGGATGAAAATAGATAGCTGTTAGTAGAAAAGCTAGTGATTATTATTAGTATAGAGAGATGAACTGTAAAAACTAGATCCTTCAAACTCATATTTAGGTACTAATTGGCGTTGATGGTGCGGACTATTTCGGAAAGTTCTCGATTAAATCTTAGCAGTTCTTAGATCCGAAACCTCAATATAATCACGGAATCTTCTGTACTTTTACAGGGGTAACATATATCCATGTGTACAAATACAAGGTTTGTTAATTTTGATTAAGTAGTTGATTTTGATCGTAATTCTTAAGTAAGAACAGCAAAACAAAGTCCTACTGTGCCCGTCTCCGTTTACGTGACCTTGGATGCTGAGCTGCATGAGCAGACGTTCCGATTAGATGATCAATCTGAAGCGAAGCCACAGTGTTTAGTTCCAAAGTAAGTTTTCCAGCTAGTTAAATAAATTCATTAAGATTAGTCAGTACCCCCTATACCGACAAAGTTAAAATGAGCCATTTTAGGAACATGTTTCTCAGAAATTGTTAAATATAAAAACTTCATATATTGGCTGTATAATAATTACGCTCTTTTATTTAAATAATGGTAAAATGTTTCAAATATATTGTTTACTTTTTTCAAAAAAATTCATCGTAAAAGTATCGCCTTGAAGTTTGTGAAAATTGTCATTTCTTTACGATAACTGCTTCTGAGCAAAATAGTTTGGGAAAATCCCCAAGAAAGTAGCTCCATTATATATAGTTACATATTATTTATGTGCAGTAAAAATTGCAAGTATATTCACTTTTTAGATTCTTTGAAAATGTACACGCAGTTTAAAAACAATCATTTTGAGATAATTGAATTTTAAGTGTAAAAAGGCACTTAATCACAAAAATAATGAATTACAACATGTATTTGCCCTATTTTATTAAACATTAGTATCTTCTTAATTTTTAAGCATAAAATAGGAAACAAAAAAGCCTTAAAATGTTCAGAAAATACATATATAGTAATTTTCAGTTTTTATTCAACGAGATTTTTTTTTTAGCATTTTGCATCAATTTTCACAAATTATGTAACAATCTGTGAAGAATTTTTAACTTCGATGTATTATAAATATCAAATTTGACCTTATAATATCATAAATATAATGTAAACATGTGTCAATATGTAAAAATTATTATGATTTGGTAATATGTGATTTTACGACGTTAGAAAAATTTAATTATGGATTTGTATGTTCCCATGCAAACACAATTTCTAAAAGTTTCGAAATTCAAAATTTTCTCTAAAATGTACAAAAGAGTTCTAAAAAAGTCAAAAATAAAACTTTTTTTATGTTTTTAAATATGAAATCTGTGTATTTTTATGCATGTAACAAGCTTCTCGCAACGACAAAAAGCATTACATATCTGAGTTGTTGTTAGCAGGGCCGTACCGTAACTGTTGGGGGCCCTGGGCTAAGAATATTTGAGGGGCCCCCTAAATAATTAAAGTTTTTGCCATTTTCATAAAAAGAATTTGTGTGGGAAAATTTAAAATATACGAAATTTAAGGTTTTCTTTTTATTTCAAACAATTTAAATACTTTATAAACAATAATATAATTTGCAAAAAAATTTTTTTACACTTTTGTGCTGCCAATTCTTTTTATTTGCCCATCACATTTTAAGTGTTTGGGGAGATCAGTATTAATACAAAGAAATAAAAAATAATTAAGACTAGTGGTTGTTATTGTTCTATATTTGTTTTCTATATAGGACATTTTAGAGAACGCATGATTCGCTTCACAACTAGTAATAGGGAGCATTCGAAAAATCTTTAAAATGGTAAACAAATTTGGAAATACGTCGAAAAGTTTCTTTTCAAAAATTACATTGAACATATCTCTGCAAGTAGAGGATTCTAGCTCACACAGTTTGTTTTAGATAAGTTTTGAATTGAACAGCTTCATTTACCAAATGTTGGTCTACGTCATCTGATTAGTAAACAATAATAGCGCGTGCATTCTCCAGGTCGACGTCCTTCTTACTTTGATCTTGCAAATTCATCAAAAAAAAATTTAATTTCTTACTATATTCTTCTATTCAAATCAAGGGTTAGCTTGCCTAATGCAACAGATACACAATAAGCATGTCTCTTTTAAATTTTTCTGTCCCACACACAGCTTTTCTTTGGATTTATCTGCAAATTTTGAAACAACCCGTGTCTTGTTCACATCGCTATGTTCTGTTCCTATACTAGGACTTAATTTTTTAACTGCGTCTTGATGCTCCTTTAGTTTTTGATATGATTCATGTCGTACATTGCTTATAAAAGTTTTTTAAATTACATAATTAAGTTATTCCCTTCACAGATGTCCAAACCAGGGTCTGTAATTTTTTTGTTAACTGAATTAAATCTTTGTAAAATACTTCTTCCCAAAATATAATTTTAAAATGGTAGTTTCAAGTTTTGTTAATTTATTAAATAAATTTACTGCCTCTTTTATAAAATCAATTTTCTCTATTTATTGTCACTAAATGTATTAAGAATATTCATGATATTGCCATAATTATCTTTTAAGTCCGTCTTTTATCTCGTCGCAAAGACGAGACCATCTAGTCTTAAGGTAAATTTCAGTTTAATTTCACGATTTAGAAGTTCCCATCTATGGGTCGAAGCAGAAAAGAAAACATATATTAGTTTTAATAAACCAGATGCTCTCACACTTTTCATCTCGTAGACCCCTTGCCATGTTTTTCGGTTTGGGGGTCACCAATGCTTACCTAATATAGATTTTTTTTAAATTATCAACTTAAATGTCTTTTTGACTGCTGTTATAAAACTAATTATTTTTAAGATACTTAACTAAAAGATTTAAATGTCTAACTGTAACGAAGTATAGTGTTTAAAACTTAAGAAACACACGCTAAGTAAATAAAACATTAATTGATACAAATTGAACAAATTTTTACTAAGGGAAGAATAAACCTCGTGCTTAAATAACTAATTTTTCCCTTTTGGCATCAATCTCGTCAGATATAACCCGAAACCTCCTCTGTTAGTAGTGTCCAGTCCTTTTCTTTCTTTTATTTTAGAGTTTAGCAACCGCACTGAAACTCCTTTTCTCTAGGAAAAGCAATTAAATATACTCCATAATTTGGGATAAATAGCAGGCATGTTTCTTTTAAAGCCAAAATTGCTGACATCCGTTTTTAAACTTTACTTTAAGATCTCAATTACTGCCCATTTCGATTAGTTCCTCTTGTATATATATATATAATATGACATTTTTTTTATCAATAGGACCATATGTGTTTATAGCCTACTGTGGTGATTACCATAGTCAAAGCATTCTCAAACCTAGTTTCATAATCTGAATAACGGGTGCTTAAATGCTGAACGTAAATTAAAACGACATTTTCCTAGCAGATTATTCGTGGCCAATTGAGAAACTAGGAAAATTAGGGAAGTAACATATTATACTTCTTAGGCTTAACTCTGGCACATGACACGCTGAAATGATGGTCTTTGTTTTAATAAAATTTATATTGTCACCTTGTAACTGCAAATTCACCTCATTTAATCTTGTAAATAAATCTGTTAAATATGTAAATTCTGGTTTCCATTTGATTAAATTTTCTTTTTAAATGATCCGGTTTAATGAGAGCAGCTATAGTAAAAGTAACCCCATTTACACCTCATGGACCCCCAAATTATTCTTTCGCTGATGTTGACCCTTTGTATGTCGTCATAGACCCCAGGGGGTCGATATAGACTACTTTGGGAATCACTGCACTAAACCAAAGAATTTCACGATTTCAGTCGCAACCTTAACTGATTCTGCACCAACCAGATTAAGAGAATGTACAGCACACGGCACATAATTACAGGGAACTTATTTTTTCTTTTAGAAGAGGTTGCACACCATTATATCGACCGGACATATTGGCAGCGTTGTCAAATGACTGTCTCCTACAATTACCCAATAACAATTCATTTGTTTCTTAAAATTGTTATAAAGAGTTAAATAAGTATAAGTCAATGTGACTAATAATCTTAATTAATGAGACACATCTTTCATACACTTTTCCCCACAACAATATCGTAGTACAATAGCAAGTTGGTCATTGGGGGCCAAATCTGGTGTTGAATCCATCACAACTGAGTTGTACTTTATGTCATCGTTATTTGTTTGAGTTGTAATTGCTTTAATGATTTGCTTGCAAATGATCTCAACTATTTGCTCTTATATTGTTTTTGATAAGTATGATATTAATGATTTTGGTTGTAGTTCTCGCCAATCAATATGTTCACGAATGAATGGGTCGAACTCTGTTAGTAGTTCCAGGGCACTCATAATATTACCATTTCGAGGAGAACCAAAAACTTTCTAAATGCTAAGCCTCTTATAGCCAAATACTTTACTACCGCAATAACACGTTTGATGACATTGTGGTAATAATCTGTATCTTTTTTTAGTTCGTCCTGTAACTGTTTATCTAAAACAGACTTATTTTTTTTCGTATCAACCAAACTAACATTAAATTTCTACGTTCAATAGAATTTTCATGATTTTTTTAAACAACTTGTTAGTTGCTTCCAATCAGGTGAGCCGGTTGAGAATTTGTCTTAGAAAAAATATGGCACGTCAAACAAAAAAACACTACCAATACTAATTGAATAACATAACTAAGATCTTTCCAGCAATTGGCCATTTTTAAGTTTATTAATGAAATGATTATTTGGAAATGATCTTTTTTTTTCTTTGTATTATCATACCGAAGCAGAATATAAATCATCATTTGGATCTTTATTTTGAAAATAACATTTCATGTGAAAGGATATAATCAATAAAATTATTACTTATCGATTTAGTCCATGAACCCAAGTCAACGTATTTCTCTAACTCAATTTTTTAAACACTTTTCAATCAGGGCATTACTGACGTCTTTTGGCTGAACAATATATTTTTCAGAAGGCTGCTGGTCATCTAGATCTTGCATATTTTCATCATTAATGTTTGCTTGTGTTTCTCCGTTTTCTCTCTTTGGATAAGTTTTTTTCCCTTACACTTATTAATGCGTCGGCGTTTATTATATTCTTGTTGCTTTGTTCCACTGTAAAAAAAGTCAAAATTTTGACACATTTAATTTTTTCTTTTTCTCAATTTAACAGTAATTTTCCTTTTTCCGCTCTAATTTATATTTTTTATCAGACATATATATATTGTATACTAAGAACTTAGTTTTCTTGAAAATCATTTTAAAAGTTTAGGTCATAAAATTATGATAACACAACCGACTGTTCTTGATAAAATAAAAAAAAATATTCAAAAAAAATATAGTATATTTCTGAGATAATTAAAAAAGTTTATTTTAAAAAAAAATATCTTTGTCTATACTCGCTAAAACCTAAAACGCTAATTATTATTATTTTTTGGCCCATCTATTTAAAGGGGGGGATTATAAAAATAAACTTAAGAGTTATTTGCTCCACTTTAAATAAATATTGTTTTCCCGTTGTCATCCATTATTTGCTGTTGTTACCTATACTTAAAAACCCGATTTATTACGAAAATCAAGACCACTTTACTTTTATCCGTAATATTCGCAGGAAATCTCCGTAATCCGCATAAAATGAGTGTTATTTTTTCCATCCTATAGAAGTAATTAGGTTACTCACCCCAAATTTTAAGATAAAATACATACTTATAGAAAATCCTGATGGTTTTAATCTTTGAAAATTTGAAAATACAGAAAATACTTAGTCATATAACTTCAATATCTTCCTACTTAAATAACTTAGAAATGTGTATTGGTCAGTGGCACACACAAGGGGAGTGTCCTGGGGGTCCGGACCCCCCCCAAAGTCCATGATTTTTTGTCCGATTTATTAAAATTCTAAGTATATAGTACGTAAAATTTAATTAAATATTTGTTTTTAATGATTAATTTTATTGATTAATGCTAATTATTGATTCAATAATTAGTTTTTTTTCTTTTTTTGTTCCCGAAAATCAACAAAATCAAAAGCAGCATAATACAAGAATGGTGGACTTTCGACTCTGGACCCCCTTGAAAAATTCCTGTGTGCACTACTGGTATTGGTACTTACTGTTTACTTAAATAAACAGGTACCTTTTAATTTCAGGTATTATACACAGGTGACAGCAACAAATCAGTATATTATTTTTAACATACAATTATTATTGCACAAAAATAAATGGCTTCAGAAATAGTGCCAATACGTTTGTAGAAATGCTCGATGTTCGTTGGAGCCGCTTTATGATAGTGCCTATGTCTGTCAGTTATTAATTTCCGCGTATTGGGTGGTAGAGCGAAAGGACAAAAGTAAACTTTTCCTGCACTCGAAAATAAAAATAAATTTCGTATAGTATTTCTGGTATTTTATTTTGGATTTGTATTTTTTACTGGTTTACTATTTGATTACTATTTTGAATGTAAGCATCTTTTTCTCTTTATTATTTTCGACGGGGAAGGGGACCCCTAGAACCCGGGGCCCTGGGCTGCAGCCCATTTAGCCCATACGTAGATCCGGCCTTGGTTGTTACCTATTATTGAAAAACCTTTGAATATTAAAGCTTAAAAACTTGTCTGAACAATAAATAAACATTAATATTTGCAATTAAGTGAAATATTTAAAATACATTCTTTAGTTTTCTCAAAAACATGTAACATAAAAATATCACTATGAATTTTTTAAAAATATTGACATTTTTTGTCACTATATATGGACTCTAGTCAAATATTTTGGGAAAATCCCCAAAAAACTCACATGAATATATATAGTTACACATCAGTAACATGAGGGGGGGAATTCATTACATTTATACATTATATTCTGAGAAAAACATGAATACAGTTTTAAAAACATCATTTTTCAGAAAATTGAATTTTCACTATAAAGCGCCACTTAATCACAAAAATAATGAATTACAGCATGTATTTGTCCCATTTTGCTGAACATTAGAATCTTTGCAATTTATTTTGCATAAAATAGTAAGCAAAAAAGTCTTAAATTGCCCAGAAATAAATTGCCCCATTTTTCAGTTTTTTTTTAACGAGATAATTTCTAGTATTACATCAATTTTCTCAATTCTGTACCAATTTTTAAAGAATTAGTAGCTTTCCTGCTTTACAGATATCAAATTTGAACATGAAGAAAAATAAATATAATGTGAAAATGTATCAATATGGTTTTTGTATGAATTTGAGATGGTATTTGAAAATACCTGATTATACGACATTTTGAAAGTTTTCGTTGGGATTTTGTAAAGTTATCATTAGGTTTTGTTGTTGTAAACAGTTTCTAAGTTTTAAACATCCAAAATTACTCTAAACTGGACAAATGATTTCTAAAACAGCCAAAATAAAACTGTTTTTATGTTTTAAAACATGAAATTTATGTATTTTTAAGTATGCAACAAGCTTTTCGCAAAGACAACAAACATCACACTTGATGTATCATCTCATACCTTTATCTCAGAAACTATTAAATATAAAGACTCAAGATTTTGACTATATGTATTAATTATACATTTATATTCATACTGAAGGGAAATTTTTTAAATATATTAATTAGTTTTTTTCAAAAACAAACTTTTAGTTGAGCGAGCAAATATGATTATTATGAATTTATTGAAATTAGGCTTGATTTGGATCTTTTAAATCTTGATTTGGAGATTTTAGAAATATCAAAAACTCAAAATCGATTTTTAAAAGGTTATTACCCTACTGACTGCTCTTAAGTTGACCATTTTTGTTTGTATTTATTTCCCGATGATATGCGTTATGGCAACTACTCCTAGTGTGGATAAGGTAGTTTTAGAGTCTGAATCTCTTGAGTACGGTAAAGATAATACCCTTTGTGGCTCCATATCCGACAAAACCTATAACTATAACCGTATCTTATGTACGGACCCTTGGTAGAGTACAGAACGGGAGTTTAACAGACAGACTGTCGGGAAATCGATTCACCCTTACCAAAGTTGTATCCGATGTTTCCTGGATTTCCAGCCGCTGCATATGATCCTCCACCCCTGCTTCCGCTGAAAGAGCCCGCTCCTGCATAGTTCCCGTTAGGGTCTCTCTTCTCGACGCACTTCATCTGTCCGTCGGGGCCCATAGAGCATGACTTGGCGTACGACTCGGATAGGCATGTCCCCGTCATCATCGCCAAGATTAGGATGGACACAAAGATGGATCTCATGGCTAAAACCAAACAAATGTCATGAACATTACAAAAGTTACATAGGCAGTGATATAAAATAGTGCCATCAAGCAATATGCAAATAATTTTGCAATGGATTTATGGCATTTTTTTAGAATACAACATTGAAATGTTTCTAAACGTCATTATCTCAATCAATGTTTCTCAAATTTTCAATACTTGCGACCCAATATTCGATCATAATTTTCATCGCCCCCCTTCACACAACAACAATATATTGAATTCAATAATACTATACTTGGACGCTAAAGCTACAATAAGACTTTAAACTCTTAAATGTCACTGGCATGCTCAGACAAATCGTTAATTGCCTCGGACGTATATATACGTCTTTCCGATGTACGATCTTTTCTGTGCACTGCCATTCATGAAATTATTCCGAAGACTTTGGAATGCAACCAAAAGGACTTGACAGTGTTTGCAAAGAATTTACTTATTTCAGAGGATTATTTTATTTATTCCTTTTCTCCCCTCCCCTTCCAATACATCACATACACATGCCTGCGGGAACAATGGTAGCGTTGGGGAGTGAATCCCGTATCTTTTAATCAGCAGTAAAAGTATTAATTATAAACCGCTCAAATTATTAAGAGAAGTGTTAATTTCTGTATGTAGTTTTATTTATGACAAGCTCATGCAGTCAATGGTTATTATTAAACTCATTCTTAACTTAGTATTCCTAAATTAATTGTACAATATAGTGTGCAGTGCTAACACATTTATAAGTGTATTATATCAGTGTTAATGTGTATTTATTTCTTATTATGCCATATTGCATTTTGTTTGTTTACTTTCAGTAAATTAATAATTTTTTAAATAATCTTTTGTTTTCGACTTTTCAATATGCTCGCGCCCCCTCGTAGAGTTATCACGCCACCCAAGGGGGTGCGCCGCACTGTTTGAGAAACACTACCTTATGTGTTCATCTTTCATTTCAGAAAAACCCAATTCTTTTTTTGCCGCCAGAGGAAAGCGCCTGGATGATATCACGATCGACTCGTTTTCGAAGCTTAGCTGAAGCGTTGATGTCTCTCACGCCAGAAGTTTATTTCAATTTTTCCTTGCACCTTTCCATTATCAGAGTCAAAACATTTCCTTGTCTTCTTGAATTTGTTGATAAGAAGAATAAAACAATACAATATTGAAATATTGTTTGTGATTAGAGAAAAAAAATAATGTAATGTAATAAATCAATAAAACAAAATTGGAGTTTGAAAGGTTATTGTATTATTTTATTGTCCGTGTTAAAGAATTACACAAAAAGAGTAAGTTTGGAGATTTTCGAAACAATTTGTATCTTATAATTAAAAAAAAATACGAGGTTTGGGGAAAAAGTCATGGCAACTATTTTTTTTTCTTAAAGATACCAGTCGGGTTGGAAAATGTGACATACACAGACGAAAGGACAAGGTATTAACGACATGTGTGGACAATGAATAGCACTGAAATATCGTAACACACTAATTTATTACGGTAGTATACAGGGCAAGATTGTCTTCACGGTGCTAAAGAATGACAACACAATACACACACCATGCTACCGTACGGTATGGTAAGGTATTATTTCCAAGGGCTTCCACTAATTCACTTTGATACTCCATCGCATTTTTCTCTCGGAGGACGGCTATTTTGATGTCAGAGCGCTGCACAACACGGGTTACTTCCGTCACACGACACTCACCAACTGAACGATTTCACAGCCTTGGCTGCACTATTACCAGCTATCACAGAGCCATCTGTTCTTTTGTATACACGCTATGCCTGCAGAACTTCCACACGACACATATACGTTTGTGATGCATTCACATATATACAAAAAAAATAGTTACCATGACTTATGCCCCAACCCTCGTATGATGAAACTGTAATAAATTCTGAAAATTAATTATTTTTAGAATTAATTAATGGTAAACTGAATTTTATAAGTAGTGGCTAAACAAATACGGGTATTTTAAAATTTCAGATCACGGTAATCCTTTTTTAATTTTTTTATTCTGATATAATTCTGAAAAACTTGAATAAAATGACTTCCATTAATACATGGTATTTGATCAATATATTATTGTTCTAATTACTAAAAATTCCTTTAAAACAATTAGAAATTGTCCTAAAGAGCTTGAAAAAAATATTTAATTATTTTACCCGGGTTTTAAAATACATTAAAGACTTTGAAAAGTAAATTAAATTTAAATTTGTATTAGAAGGATCCATAAAATACTCCCAGAAAGCTTAAAGTGCGATTCAAATAGATTCCAAAGTTATCCAAATGAAGTCTTACATTAAGAAGTATTTATTAAGGTATAAATAAAGTTTCGAAATAAAATGTGAATTTTTTTAAATAATTGTAAAAAAATCAGAATATTTTTAAAGAAAATTTTGAATCGTAACGGCTAATCGTAACGGAAAAAAATTGAACTCCTGACTCCCTTCAAAATCCACTAAAATGCTCAAATTAATTAAAAACTCAATTAATTCTCAAAAACTCGGAAAATGTTTCTTATAAATATTTTTAAAAAATAATTCACAAAAATTAAAAAGCCTAATTAATGTGTAAACACAAATATATAATTATCTCTCTCACGCACAAAATTTTTTTTTTACTAAACCTTCCCTGATTTATTTTATTATTACCTAATTTTTTTTCATGCATAGACTATTTAATGTGTGTAGATGTGCAAATTTTAAAACGTATTTGTCTTCAAAATTTTAATTATGAATTTTAGTTTAAGTATCATAAAAAAAATTAAGATTGTCTATTCTCTCAAACATTTCACAATTCTAAAACAGACATTAAAGATCAGTTGTCTTGATGTTTAATAAAATGGAGATGTGTGAAATAAAAATGATAAAAATATATGATTTTCCTTTTTCATATGCAAGAAACAGTAACTACAATTCAAATAATTTTGTGGAAGAGTTAAAAATAATTTTAAGAGGAATTAAAATTGGAAGTTATAAACAAAGAAATAGAGTGATATACAATATCAATTATCACAAAAAAGAATAATGCTTATATATAGCGTAATCAAGCAAAAGAATAATTGTATTTACGATATATGAAGCATAACCTAAATAATATACAAAAAAATATTTTTGTAAACAGTTTTGGCGTGTATCCCATAAAGTCAAAGGACATACATGGGTATACTATTTTCCAGGGTGCACTTAGTACTTATGAATCGAAGACTAATTTTTAAAGTAATAAAACTATTATTTTCCTTATTATAATTTATAGTTTATAAATATACATATATAAATTATTTAAAACAAACATATTCACTATTATTGTTGGCTCACATTTTAGCTTTTTAGTTTTACAAAATAAAAACTTCAAAGGTACTTTAATTAGAATACTGATGTTGTAAGATATTAAAATCTCAAAAGTGAAAATAGTATTAAAAAGTCCTGCTGTTAAATAATAATGATTGTAAAGATCAAATGTGTTTGGCTGTCGATTTAAAAAAATGATAAATCAATTTTTCTTATTTTCAATTAAATAGTCTTAAAATTGTTCCTGAAGAAATCAAAATGATTTTAAGATTTAATTTGTTGAACATAAAATGTGAGTGTGCTGAGTAGAGGAATTTTCGAATAATTTTACTGATGATAAATAAAAAAAATATCAATACAAATATAATTTAACAATTTTACATTATTCTTTAATTTTTCCCATATTTTTACGTATGAAATATTTTAACAATAAGTGTTATGTGCTTAATTTTTTATTCTATTTTTACCCCTCTTTTTATCTATACATTACATACTAGCTGGAATGTCCGTTCTGTGGGCATACGGATGAATTTTAAAAATAAAACTCACCAATCTTTCTAGCTAATTTGCTTAAATACTTTTAATAAATATCCACATCGAACCAGGTGCAAGACAGTATTACAAAAAATTTAGAATAATATTTTAATGATAGCTCACTTTTTCTAATAATCTTTTGAACAATTTTCCGTGAAACTTTTTGAAATACTTTTTTGGAATGATTTATTCAAAAAATAATCATAACACAATATCAAACACACATACTCTCAATATAGACCATAATATCGTGTAACGAAATATACGCCAAAAAAGTAATAGCAGCTCACCTTTTCCTCCTTCTCCTTTAAGAAAGGGGGGGGCGGAAGTAAAAACTTACTGATTATGTAGTTAAAAACTTGTATGAAATCCACCAAATTATAATTACCACACATCCCCCCTGATTTTTCAATTCTTATACTATTATAGTTCCCACTCTTCTTAAATATATTTATAAATATAAATATATATATATATATATATATATATATATATATATATATATATATATATATATATCTTGTTCAAATTTTCAATCGTTAATAAATTACTTTTTATTGGTCCACTCATGTTCAAATACATATTTTTTAAACTTGTATAGGACGACACTCGATGGTAATATAGTTTTTTTCAAATATCAGTGTTCATTGATTAAATTTAATTAATTAATTATAGTTTAAGAGAGATATATATATTTTTCAGCTCATATTATTCCTCTAGTGGCAGCACCATTGGATGAAACAGCTTTTGTGAAATTTTTGTGTCGAACATTAAACTTAACCTGAATAATCATTTCCTAGTTTGACGTCAGCATTCCTTTTACACTGGTTTGAAGATAAATTCTTACCTATGAGACTCAACATTTATTAAAAAAGTGTAATTACAAATTTAATGTGGTTAAAAGGATTTCAATGCTAATTTAAAAGGTGTTTTGCCATTTAATATTGTGATTCTGTCATATATATTTACATATTCATATTAATTGTAATTACTTAATAAAAATTAACTAAAGTGACTAAAAATTTTTTTTCTTTGTTGAGCTAAGTATGAATTGGCTTTAATTTTTTTTTATATTACTTGTTTATAAGAAGTTTAACTGTTTATTCCATGAACCCTTTATTAATTCCATATCGATTGAATTGAAAGGTTTCTAACTATTACGATTCAAAAATCAGGAAAAATTGGAAACTGAAGTGTTTCCGACTCATTTTTTAAAAAATTTTCGAAATTTGGCTGATTAGTTTACATCATAGTCTCCCAAGCTTTTGAAGTGAAACTTCTATTTGGGCGCGAAGGTGAATGAGAAATTTACCTAGTTTTGCGTTCGGCTCCTTTCACACCAAATGACTCCGATTCATTCACCATCAAACTTGTCTAATCGACCAAGAGAGATTCGGCTTCGTAATTTCCCACTCAAATAAGCCAAGATTCGCTTGCCTCCTTCACAACAACCGAAATCGGTTCAATCCACTGTCATTCTCATTCATGCGTGATTCGGTAGGTCAGATTTTCTTCACTCATTCACCAGCAGCCGGGAGCTATTTCTTATAGAAAAATCGAATTCGAACAAATAGAGTGTTTATTTTTATTGTTTTTATGTTATTAGTGATTTTTTCACATAAAGTTTCTATTAAAGAAACTTATTTCAGATGTTTCAAGATAATGAATTTCTCTGTTAGGGTTAGCATGAGTTTGTTTTTATGCCAATAGATGGCACTTATATATCTGGTATTCATAGTATTCTTTTTCATTATGTAAAATAACTCTAGCTCTTGTCGCCGGGTGTGTAGGCTATATTTTATCCCTGCTAATCTTGCGCAAATAATAAAATTAATTTTGCATGTATTATTTTATTCAATTTTAGAAATTTGAAAACTCTATTCTTTACTTTTTAATACTTTAAAGCAAAATGTGTTTTTTGGTAGGGAAGAGGGAATGGAATATTCTGAAGGATGTTTGAAATAGCTTGAGATCAATTTGATAAGAATTTATTTAATTTTGGGAGAGGAAAAAATTAAATATTTATAAGAATGCTAAACATAAATATTAAAACACCGATATTGTCGACAATTTTAATTTTTTAAAAATATTCCATTTTTATTACTGCATAGATCTCAAATTTTGTTATATGAAACAGGCAAAATGTAAATGGCTCGTAAAATGTTTATTTCATTAATGTATTAGCAAACCATTTTTAGATACATAATCAAAAAAATAGTTGTTATATGCTACAAAAGCTGTAGTACATAACAACATTTGAAATGCCTTTTAAAAACATTAGATTTATTATTTGTAAAAGTAATTGCATTATAATATAGTTACAATACATATTTATTATATGTTACTACTTTTCAGACTATAATTACACTTGATACTATCAGGCAAAATATAAAAAAAAATAAAACCATTCTTATATTTTTTTGTTTTATGTATTTCAATTTGAAAATAAATGAATAAGGATACAGTTGTGAAATTAATAGCTTGAAACTTTAATCGTCTTAAAACATTAAAACAGCATCCATGTTCGACAGCAACTGATGGAAGAAGGATTAACCCGTGGCGGTGTGAAGGCAAATCTCTGTTCATTTAGAATCGCTGTGAATCGGAAAGATTACTACAGACTCAGAATTGTTTGGTGTGAAGGGAGCCTTAGGGTGGAAAAGCGAAAGGAAGTAGTCTTTCCTTCACCCATCTTCCCTAGTTGTCACCATGGTGAAGAGTTAGCGAACGGAAAGAAAAAGGGGAGGGGGCGGGATAGCCACTTGACTTGCGTCCTATCCGTAAAAAAGTTGGATGATTGCCAAACTCTCGGATTGGGCAACTTGCCCACCTTCCGATTGGAGGTCATTTTCCCCCAGACACGGGAATATTTCATACATCTATCAACTGTTGTATGAGCAGTAGTGTGTGTATTACGGTGTAGACATAATAGCTCTCGCAGCAAAGGCGTGCCTTTTTAAAATATTTCTTTAGATTGTCGGCTACATGGCGATGTGTTCGGCGGCTAATTTGATTTTATAATTTTCACTTGCGTTGAATTATTATTAATTCTAGTCAGAATGCCTAAATAAAATGTACAAAGAGGAAAAAAGTTTCGTGAATGAAAAAAAAAAGGAAAACTAGTTACAAGTCCAGTCAAGAAAAAGTGACAGAAAAAAAAGAAAAATGGAGTACAAATTCATCAAGTGCTACTGCCAAATCTACATCAGAGTACACGAGAGAATATCGAGCGTGAAAAAAAGCATTGCAAAATACTCTCTTAATGCCGAGTTTAAGGGATGGGAATGCTGTTGAGACTCTTCTAAAAACAGCAAAGATTAATGCGGACTTTGTGAACCAGCCTGGGCCATTAACTACAGAGCCCTCAACAATTCTATTGCGTGTTGGAACTGATGCATGTGAATCGATAATAAATTCTATCCTACACTGCAAAGACGACGATTCCCATAAAAATGCTCTCAAAGATTTTCAAAAGTGATTCTTTGATAATCTTTTCGGTTACGGGTGGTGAACGCGAATGTGGCAGGTACTTACCCTAAAAGTCTTAGTGCAAAAAATGCGTTTCTGATGTATTTCAGGATGGTGAACTAGATTTTGAAATCGAATTTTGGAAATAACTTTAACTTTGCCGTATAATGCTGGACGGCCGCCTATAACGCGAACCGGCCCCGGAGCTTACGCTAAAGGTTTTAGAGAGGAAAAAAGTGCGTTTCTGATGTATTTCGAGATGGCGAACGAGAATCTGAAATTGAATTTTAAAAATATCTGTAACTCTGCCGGATAATTCCGAACGACCATATTTTATGCAGACCGTGGCAGGGTCGTAACTTTAAAGTCTTGATTCGTGAAAAGTGCTTTTCTGGTGTACTTCGGGGGTGAACGAGAGTCCGAAATTGAATTTTAGAAATTCCCGAAATTTTCCCGGATAATGCTGGAAGACCCTAATGCCCCCACCCACCCAAAGAAACTGAACTCGCAGGGTCTAGGGCAACAAAAGTTGTCTCCGGTTGCGTCTAGGAGTGGGAAACGTGAATCTCATGTTTCAGAAATCCTCGTAACTTTTGCAGGATATTACCGGAATCAGGTGGAAAGGCTTTGCATTCAAGTCCCACATTACGGATTTTCATTCCCTCTAGCGACTGAAGGTGCACGCGCTGGGGCATCAAATGTCAGTCCCGTGTGCGTTTTAGAGAATGGAGTGAGAATCTGAAATTGAATTTTAAGAGTTCTGATAACATTGCCGGAAAATGCCGTATGACCAAAATATTCACGGACAGTGGCACCGGTCTAACTTGCAGACGTAAGAACGCAAAAGTGAGTCCTGATAGGGATCACTGATCTGAATATTCCAATCCGATTCAAGAAAAGCCCATAACTATGTCAAAAACGTCAGACGCTCACATTGCGAAATATTGCCAGATCCGTATTTTACGCGAACCATGGCAGAGGCTCACCTTAAAATTCTTGGACTGTGTAAAGTGATTACCTGGTGTTTTTCTGGGTGGAGTACAAAAATCTGAAATCGAATTTTAGAAGTTCCCATAATTTTGCTGGACAATGGCGGACGACCGTAATCCCCCCTCTTCAGAGACTGAACTTGCAGGGGTAGGTGCACCGAAAGTGGTCATCGGGTTCATCTCCGTGTGGAGAACTAGAATCTAGATTTGGATTTCAGAAACTCCCCTAACTTAGGTGGATATTGCCGGATGAGGTCGAATGGCTTTGCGTTCTAGTCTCGCATCCGAATGTTCATTTCCCATAGCAACTAAACTTGCAGGCATAGCCTTGCAATAATTCGATTGCAATACGAAATTGCATTGGCAGTTGCATTTTCAGGCATTGTAGTCACTTTGTTAGATAATGAACAAACTACACATTTTGTATTCAAGCTGCCATAAGACATTCATAAGAAACCAGGCGTAATGTGCACCGTTGAAAAAAAAGCATATTGGCTACGGTATTGCAAAGGAGTGCAGTCATAATCAGATGAGTATACTATATCCCATAAACATTCACTCGAAGCATTAAATAGAACTTTGCAAGATTTAAACGGTAATGAAAAAAATTTGGGTGTGCTGGCCTAATATCATTTGGTATTTTTTGACTGACATTACACCATTCTTTCTCGTACTACTTTTGCTCACGAGATTAACGCATGTTTAAAACAATCGCTTTTATGTCGAGAAGTCGAAACACTTCGATTTACTATAAACACGCGAGTACAATTGCAAGTTGATGAATCGGAACAAATATTTGCTATCCAACTACTGGGTAATGGAAACAGTGAATTAGAACTGCATCCCAACACATAATGTATCAAATAGCCTGAGAATTTCTGTACTGTTGTCCAGACAGAAAAGAAACTGATTGAGAGTGTCTCTTTCCGGATATCCTACATAATTATCTATGTAATGATTAGCTTTGTAGTCCTGTTACTTTGGCAGAAAATATATTGATGTTAACGAAATAAATTTCCAGGAATAGAGTTTTTGCTAGGTGATTCAATTCCTTTTAAATCAATAGACACAATTGTTGATGAAAACAAAACCGTAAATTTTCCAACTGAGCTTTTTTGAATTATCTGGATTATCAGGAATGCCACCACACAATTTTCGGTTGAAGATTGGTTCATTGGTTATTTTTCTGCGTAACATAAATCCACCGAGATTATGCAACGGTGCATGTTTATTCGCTAAAAGAATTACCAGGAAAGAAATTGTCATGCTGCCACGTATTTCACTGATATCGCTAGAATCTCCAATACCATTCAAAAGGCTTCAATTCCCGATTCGCTTAGTTTTTGCGATGACCATAAATAAATCTCAAAGCCAAACAATGTCCATTTGATGTTTGAAAATCCATGTTTCTTGAATGGGCTACTACATGTTGCATGCTCACGTATGGAGAGAACGTCGAATCTATAGCAAATAGTTAGCAAAAGACGGGTTACTGAAAAATATTGTGCATCGTTTAGAGATCAGTTATATTTATACTTTAAAATTATAAAAAGAATATTAAAAATTGATGAAAACCAACGTTATATATATATATATATATATATATATATATATATATATATATGTATAGTAACCTCATTCATAAAATTAAATCTTCTATGTTGTCACATAACAACTCCATAAGTAATTATGCATTATACTATAATCAAATAGGAGATGAATAAAATGCAAAGTTAAAATCATGGTATTGTTTTATGCTAAATTTCAACTCTTCGAAATTGTAACCGAAGATTAATTTGACCGCATTTAATAGCTTGGAATAATATTGAATCAACGTATTAAAACAAAGCCACAGCAACGTTTGGCCGGGTCAGTTAGTCTTGTATAAATGTCAATGTTTGTACACAGGTGTCCCTTGTTTACCATGGTTAATTCGTACTATGCTATAGTATGCATATAGTATTCTAATTTAGCAATCATATTTCTTTTGAGTACAAATTCTCTAAGAACGGATTTTGCAGAATTCGACACTTAAGTTGAATTAAAAAGGCTTGAAAGAAAAATATATATTCCGTTTTAGAAATTCAAGCCTTGTTATTTTAAAATCAAGAGAAAAGAGATATAAAAATGTTTTTAATGTAATCTAAAACCGATACATAGGTATCAAAAAACTTAAATATATATATATAATCACATATTATGATGAAATACCAAGCCAAGCGGGAGGAACGTCTAGTTCTTACGAATTGTAAGTTTTAAAAATCAAGCTCTACGATAATTTCAGAAATAGTTCTTTTGCATACTGTTATGTTTAGTCTAAGAAGGTATTCGGTGAAGATATTTTTTGTGGGTCACTTGTTTGACATACGTAATGGGTACAAAAAAGATACTGAAATTAAAAAAAACTAATATCATTAAAACCCCATTATACATCGTAAAGTCAATTATATTCCAGAGAAAATTAATACAAACATACAAAATACCGAAACTTAAAAAAAAACTTACCTCTGAAAAATAAACTGCCGTAGATAATAAGATCTAGTGGACACAAACCACACAAAAAGAATTACTTCAATTGATAAGTGCTGTACGTAAACTATTTATACTTGCCTCTTGAGCAGTAGAACTTTACACTGCACGACAGTAAAGGCATAACTTTTTACTGCCCGCATTGTCCATACAATAACTAGATTGGCCACTTTACTACTTAATATGGCGTGATTCTCCCCAACACGGTAGGGTTTCAAAAGCCATCACGAAATGTGTATATGTTCGTTCCATGGCTTCTGTTGTATTGTTGACTTCAACATGGAATCAAAAAATTTGATGGTTTTAAACAATGGTGTTTAGATAATACCAGATATTAATTATATAGAATTTTATTTCAATGTCACGATATACGTGGTGGAATATTCATTCTGCTGTAAAGAAGTTTTAACATGTGTCCCCCAACTTTGATTATGAATTCGCTGTACTAAAATAAAAAGCTTACGCTTAACATACTGGTTTCTTCGAAATATTTATCACAGTTACAAAATAAAATTCAATCGTAAATTGTAAAAAAATCCAATTTACATGTATCACGATTAAATTTAAATACAAAAATCGAGTCATGTTTTGAATTTTTCTCAGCTTTAAAT
This sequence comes from Trichonephila clavipes, assembly GCA_019973935.1. Classification (NCBI taxonomy): domain Eukaryota; kingdom Metazoa; phylum Arthropoda; class Arachnida; order Araneae; family Nephilidae; genus Trichonephila; species Trichonephila clavipes. The sequence goes on from BMAU01015489.1 coordinate 41,910, forward strand.
AATTATAACCGAAAAATATTTTTACTTTCTGTGGTGTAAAATTAATAATTTATTTGCTTCAGTAGGCAGAAATATAAAAAGTTGTGTAAGCATCTGACACAGGTGGCATCATTACATCCTTAATAAATTAATTATATTTTTTAAAAAAAAGATGTTAAAATAGAATAATCTAAAGGTTAATCTCCTATCCTTTTAAAATAAGAGAACTGAAACAAAATTATTGTTTCAGAAGGAAAATTGTTAATTAATGAGTTTATCATTAAAAAAACGTACATTAAGGTAGATCAATATTTTTTTTCAGAATTTCTAAAGCTACCTAAGCCAGTGCTTCTCAAACTTTCAATACTGGCGCCCCCTCCCCTTTTCGATCACAATTTTTATCGCCCCCCCTTATACATTAATAATGTACTGAATGCAATAATAATGCACTTTGATGCTAAAGCTACAATAGGCGATCTTAATTATAAACCATACAAATTACTAATACTTATTACACTTGTTCTTAATTTAGTTTTAATTAATTAGTTATAAAAAAATACAATGTGCAGCACTGATACATTAAAAGTACACCGGCTGAAGTACCAACTCTTTGCACGAGTTCATTTATAAGAAAATAAAACATTATTTATGTAATAGCTGAATTGTAAGGAGAGCAAACCAAGTGCACGTCAATGTTTACAAAAATGTAAAATGATTTTTTTAAAATGGTTGTTCAAATTATAATTAGTTTTAAGCGAATTGTAATTTAAGCCTCACAGAATTAGCATTTATAATTGATGTTAAATAATGAACAATAACATAAAATTCCGATGAAGAATAATTGTATAATTTTTAGTTTTTAAAGAGAAAAGACATCAACACATGTTTTAACCCGGGAGAAGGTGCGCACTCAATACGGTGGAGCGGGTTTATTGAGTTACCCCAATCCTATTTTTTAATAATTATTTTATTGTACACGATACAAATAGTGATTCCAGTGAATAATTTAATTAAGAGAAAGTTTACTTACCTACTTTCAAGGACTTTTCAATTTTTCTTTGGTAACAAATAAACAGTTTGCCAGAATTAACGATTTCGTAATCTGTGTGTCCTGCGTGACCACTTCCGGGTAAAAAGTGTATTCATTATGATAATATGTATGTTACTGCTAAAAAAATTGTGTAAAACGTTTTTCGTTATGCTTTTATATGTTTGAAAATACTTCTAAAAATAAGTCTAAGTAAGTAATCCTTCAAAGTGTGTGTGTTGTGTGTGTGTGCTCTCCGTGGTTTTCCAAATATCATAAAACTCTTTTGCATGGAAAAAAGCGCAACAGAGAAATACATTACTTACAACTTCCTTAAATAAGAAACAAACACATAATAGAGGGGTCATAACTAATTGTACCAATAACTTAGAAGGTCAAACAGATTACAGCTATAATGTGCAGTATTTCAAAAATAATGACAGTGATGAATTTTTATTTTCCTAAACTTTTTCCATTCTGGGATCTGTTTTTTCTCTGTTAGGTTTAAAAAGAAAGCGTAGTAAAAATATCTCTCATGGGATTACAAAAAATCAAATAAAAGTTTTTTTATTTGGTTATAGGATCAAAGATAGCTAATTAGGTATTGAAGAAGTTTTTATTTTTGACTTAATATCGCGCGCGCGCGCCTATAAATTATATCATATTTTATTATGATATAATTTATAGGTGATATATTTATAATTTATATGATATATTTATAATTTATAATTATGGTATAATTTATATGATATAATTTATAAATTATATCATATTTTATCATATTTTATTATATTATATTTTATTATGTCCGAAAGTATTTTTTAATTCATTCCAGTAAATTAATTATTTTTAAATTTTTTATTTTCGATATGCTCACGCCCCCCTCGTAAGGTTATCGCACCCCCAGGGGGGTGCGCCCCACAGTTTGAGAAACACTGGCCTAAGCAGAAATGATGTTCTCTGGTACCCTGAAAATCGTTTAACTTGAAATTGTGGTGACTGAAATGTTTTGCGTGTTAAAAGATATTGCAAAAAAAAAAAAACATATATTCAACAAAGTTTAGTTTATTAGAGTACATTTTATTTTTACATAGATACATATTTTTGCATGTATTAAATAAAAATCAATGAAACAAAAATATTCACAGAAACTTAAAGAAATTTAATACAACATATTTTCAAGTTCTTCTTTTGATCACCAACTTAAGAGAAATCAAATGCATGAAAATACATAGTAGTTTGTCGGAACTGCTGTATTAGTACGTGTTAACCGATATTTCGTCTTAAGCGTTTTCGCGTTAAATGTATTTTACTATATATAGATACAAGGAAAAATAAAATAAACTATTAATTTTGATGTTAAGTACTGCCTCTAAGGAAATGAAGTTTAGGTATTTGAGCCTTTTATAGTAAAACTAGCTGGTAAACCCGTACTTCGCACGGGTGAACTGAAAAATTAAACAACACAGATTGAAGGATAAAGTTTTTATTGTGTTAATTTTACGTGAACTGCATATTAAACAAAAAAAGAAAAAAAACAGATTTGTTAAATTTTAAGTATGTAGATCAAATAGCTGATAAAAAGGATTTTTTTTTATTTATAATTCCCCGTAACACCCTTGAGGGTCGATTTTTGAAAATACCTCCCTAAGCTGATCTCCTCTCAGCAAAAGTAACACATTGTTAAAAGTTTTGCGTAATGAACGCTTAAAATAGTGTAAATAATTTATATCTGAAAGTGTAACGCATTAATATTACTTTCTGTGTTGTATTTATTTTATGTTAAAAATGTAATATTCGCAAGCAACGCCGTTTCTTAAATTATAATGGCTATAATGGCGATTCAATGAAAAACACAGTGAAATGATAACGATAGAGTCAAGTTGACAAGTGTCTAGCTACTTTCATAGCTCGAGCTTTATTAGAGTTTTGTAAGACCAACCGTGAAGGGGTGCGATGCACGTTAATGCTTTATCTACCACATTATGATTTACTACAGTTTTTTTCATGCAATATTTTTTTTGGATCACTACATTGAAAATTAAGAGATATACATAAACGAAATACTCCACTTTGGGAAATTTAATCCGTTAGAGATAATAAATTAATTAAAGATATTCCAATGTAAAATTAATTATGTACACCGTTCACTTAAAATAAATAGTCAAATTGTTTTCTAATATCTTCATTAACATACAAAAACATAAGCCGCTTAAATTTTGACATAAACTATTTTTTCGGGACAAAAATAATAATCTTTGCAATCCGCTGAAAACGCCGTCAGCTGAAAACGCATATTTGCTGCAAAACTGTTCGCCTTCTCCGCTAAAATATTCATCATAGAACCCGTGCTGCCATATATCTTGGAAGAGTGGATTTCAAAGAACATTCCTGCTAAGTATTGGTAGAATATTCCTTCTAAGTTGGTGTGGTGTGGTAGTTAGGAGAAGAGGGTGCCAGCTCAGGTGTCGTCCACGTCACTTGACCATGGTTCAAAATTACGTGATCCGTTGCCAAAAGCCATCGTGTAGCTGAACAGTGCGACGTTAATATTCACTCACTCCAAAAAATACAGTACAGTAGTTATAATTATTTTTTTGCTTAAAAATGTGTTATCCGCCTTGTAGCGTTTCCTCCCTTCACCAGGAGGCGCACTGTTCCCTCCGGGAAGAATGTGTTTTTTTGTGTAGAAGAGAGAGCTTCTTGGCACCGGCGCGTTAAGTCGGTGGCCATTTTGAAATATTACCCGTGTGGTCCTTTGATTTTAATATTTTCATGTTCAGATTTAATATAAATGTGCTGTCTTTAAGAATACTTCTGTTGGGGAAGCTACAACAACATTACACCTTTTACCACAACGTATCACACGCCTATTCAATTAAAATTATAGCGTTGTAATTAACTACTAACCACAAACAAACTATGCAAATATGTCCAAATGATGTAGTGTGAAAGACAAAGTTTATCTACTGTAAGTACCAGAAGCAATAAAAGTATTTATTTTGAAAAAGATCAATTTCTTATTACGAAATGTGCATAATAAAATCATTAAAAAAACATTCAAATAAAAAGAGATGTATAACAACCTTTCTCTTCAAAACTTAGTTTATTCTGAAATAAAAAAAATTAGGGATTATGCTGATCACAGGAATTAATTAGAAGCGAGCGCCTAGCGTAGCCAAAACAAAAAGGGTTCTTTCACAAACAAAAGATAGATATATGCTGACGTGAGCTTTTTTGCAGCGCACGCCAGAATTGCTTGCAGATGGCAGAATTTCTTCCTACTTACTTGACAAATATCGTTTTATTTGGACACTTTCACAATATCTTAATAAATTACAGCCTATGCTATAAATTATAGTCTATGTGTTATTCTGGTGTATAAGCTATATTGCTGTAAAGTTTCATTAAAATCCATTCAGTTGTTTTTGCATTGCACAACATATGCTAAAATTTTTATCCTTAATTTTTTATATTTAACTTTTAATATTTTGTCGTATTCCCACCTTCTGGGCTTGCCCCTCCCCCTTAGTCTTAAATTTCTCTCTGAGAGATTTGAGCAGCCTATGAGAGTCGATTTCATCACCCGCCATGCACCAATAAGAGAGCACCATTTCAGCTCTCAGCCAAGATCACAGAAATCCGTACGACCCAGAAAATTACCATAACAATTGGCTCGACCAATCAGCTGCTTGCTACACGCTAGCAGGACACAACTTACAGTCGTTCAACATCTATATTTCGGATATGGGATCGAGGCTTGCTTCGCGAGCCATATGCCCAGAATTCTCACCGTAGTCACCGTAGTTGTTTTTGCGTGAAAGACGCCCAAACATCCTCACAAACTTTCGCATTTATAATATATATCTAGATGTCAAAGCTTTTTTGATTGAGTGAAACACACTTTATCATTTTTTAACAATCATTACGATGAGAGGTCACCTATTATTGGTTTGGAGGGAAAGTCATGTCGTATTTTAAAGAAAATATTTGGATGCATTTATAAAAATATGTGTTTCATATTAATCAATTATATATGCTCCGTTATTTTTTACAACGTGTTGCCATCTTTCAGGTAACCTGTGAATTCCTGTTTTGTAGAAAATTCTCGTCCTTGGAGTTAAAATATTCAGCAACTGCCTTAGAAATACTTTCAAAAGACTTGAATTTTTTCCCCGTTAGATAATTTTGCAGAGATTTTAACAGGTAATAATCAGATGGTGCAATGTCAGGTGTATACGGTGGGTGACCAAGGACTTTCCATCCTAACGCATTCAGTTTTTGTTGTGTCAACATTGCAGTATGCGTTCGAGCATTATCGTGGTGAAACACTATTCCTTTTCTGGACGCTAATGCTGGCCTTTTTTCTTTGATAACTGCTTTCAATTTATCCAGCGGATTGCAGTACAGCTCCGCATTGATGGTTTTTCCCTGTTTCAGCAACTCGTAGTACAGTGGACCTTTCTTGTCGCACCACAAACAAAGCAGTACTTTTCGTTGATGGATACTTGGTTTTGGAACTGTTGTTGAGGATGTTCCTGGTTTGCATTAAGATTTTTTTCTCTTAATATTCTCGTAAGGAATCCACTTTTCGTCTCTAGTAATCAGCTTGTCCAAAAACGACTCCCCATTGTGTCTAATCAGATGTGATGAACACATTCTTACATGATCAGACAAGTTTTTTTTCGTTAATCCATGTGGAACCCAAACACTTCGCTTTAACACAAACCCAAGAGATTTAATGTGATCTCCAACAGTTGTATGATGAATGCCAAACTCTTCTGCAATTTCTCGAATTGTTAAATGTGGATTATTTTCCAACATGGACCTAAACATCATTATCGATCTTGGATGGTCGTCCAGATCGATTATTTCTTGGAGGCTCAGATTCCCGGAATGAAATTTGCTGAACCATCTTTGACAAGTACGAACATTTACAATATGTTTTCCAAATACCGCATATAAATTTTTACATGCAACCGATGCGTTGCTTCCTTTTTGGAATTCTTACAAAATGCAGTCTCATAAATGCACTTTACCTACTTACATGATTTTCACTGTAAATATCACAAGTAAATGATGATCGGTAAAAACGGACTCCTTTTATATTAGACAGCAGCTAAAAAAATCCGAATGACTTTTTAGCCAGATGTTTTTCTTATTTACAAGAAAAATCTCCTGTCTATTTAAAATACGACAGAACTTTCCCTCCAACCATAAATAGTTAAAGGGGAAAAAACATCAAGTACGTTTAACAGCCTTTTAAATATTAAATTTTTAACAACGTACTGTGGAAATGACAGAGCACGATGAAGCGGAAAATCGATAAAAGCTTCGATCGGGCTGACTCGATGGTAGGGATGGCGATCTGATATCGATTAATCGAAAAATCGATTTCTCGGGTCAAAGAAAATCATTTTTTTAAAATCAATATGTAGCACTGAATCTATTCAGTGAATCGATATTTCATCCTAGAAAATTGACATTCGATTTTCTTCTGTTTTGGTAAAAACCATATAAGTGGTAAAAACCATAAAAAACGAAGAATTTAAACACTATTTATCGCAGAGAGTTGCGCACCTGAAGTATGATCTATACTTTACTGGCAAGAACAAAAAAGACTCTATTTATCATCACGTTAACTCAATAGCCATGATGTATATGAGTATCGTGGGATCATCTGTTCCTTGTGAGCGCTTTTCTTCGATTGCCGACAACATCGAAAGTGATGAGCGGAACCGCTTGGGTCCCGGAAGACTTGACAGACTGTTGTTTTCAAAAAATTTAGATATTAAGCATATATTGGGAACTATAAGCTATATAATCTATTCTCTTAACTTTTTATGTAACAAATACATTTAGAAAATAAATGTCTTCTTTTATACTTGATACTCTGATATAGTAATAAAAACAATTGTAATTGTCGAATTCCCTGAACTAAAAGTCCCCTGATTTTAATGATTAGAAATCGTTTATTGGGGTAATTTTCTTGTTTTTCATAAAATGGATTTATATTTACATTGTAAATTCAGACTTGAAAAAAAATTGATTTTTTAGAAAAAGATCTTTTAGATCCACGATTTTTTTAAAATTTTTTTGTGAATCAATTCATCAGGTTACGATTCAAATCGGCTTAAAAATCTATCTTTTTCGGAAAGAATCGCCATCCCTTCTCGACAGTGCGAGGAAAGGTTGGTGGGACTATGAAATGTTGCGATGTGCATTGTGCCACTCAGTACTCTCCATTCAGTAATCATACCTTTTGACCATTTTTTGTAGAAAAATAGTTTTATTTTGAGTCTAAATCATCTAACTGGAATTTTAAGTATTTTTCAATTTTTTGCAAAAACGGAAAAATTTTAACACTACGACCATATAAAATCTTTTCCGCATAGGTATAGGTTCCGATTTTTAATATTTGTTTTCTCCGTATAACCCGATTTACTCTACTCTACATGCCTGTTGTATATTAAATTTTCTATGCAAAGAATTGATTTCCAACCTTTTTCCATTCCACACACTGTCCTATATACCTAAATGCATACAGTATATCCTAATGCAGTGCTTATCAAACTTTCAATGCTGGCGCCCCCCTTTTCAATCCCAATTTTATCGCGCGACCCCTTATACATTAATAATGCACTAAATGCAATAATAATGCACTTTGACGCTAAAGCTATGTTACGACCCTCATGTAGGGCGTTAGTAGTCCTCTTTGTTTACATTTCGTCAGTATGCTTGTAATACAGCCACGGAGTGGAACCTACCGTCCTCAATAAACAAACATTTTTTAAAGTATACAGTCCACACCTTTTTTGAGCATAACATAACTCAAAGTCTGCTCATAATCCGTTATAGACATTTCTAGAATAACCATACCATTTGTGGTTAAAATCAGAGCTATCGACCTCACCCAGTTTTGTGGTCGGTGTCGAGCCCGAGCCAAAAATCAAAATGGCTCCAAAAGAACTATCAGAACTCACCGTGTTTAACAGAAGGAAAGCACATCCGGCTCGACGACCACAAAACTGGGTGAGGTCGATAGTTCTGATTTTAACCACAAATGGTGTGGTTATTCTAGAAATGTCTATAACGGATTATGAGCAGACTTTGAGTTATGTATAACTTGACTGTTCAAGCAAAGGCGTGGACTGTATACTTTAAAAATGTTTGTTTATTGAGGACGGTAGGTACACTTCCGTGGCTGTATTACAAGCATACTGCGAAATGTAAACAAAGAGGACTACTAGCGCCCTCTGCACATGGGGTCGTAACAAGCTACAATACCAGATCTTAATTATAAAACATACAAATTCATAACATAAATATTATAAATTTTGAATACTACTCTTTTAAGCAAAAAAATAAATTAAATAAGTAATAGGATAATTGTTATGTTATTTTTCCTGTCTCTAATTTTTAAATTGAACATATTGCAAAATGCCGTGACTGCTTAGAAGACAAAATATGGATATCTGCTAAATATAGAAAAATAACTCAAAGGGTCAATTTCAAATCATAATGATTCCTTATAAAAACTTCGCTTTGCAAGACAAGTCCATGAAAGTCGTTAATAAGTATTAATTAATTAGTTATTAAAAACTCTGTGCAGCACTGGTACTTTAAAAGTATACCGGCCGAAGTACTCGCTCTTTAGAGGAGTTCATTTATAAGAAAATAAAACATTCTTAATATAATAGCTGTATTGTAAGGAGAGTAAAGCCAAGTGCGCGACAATGTTTACAAAAATGTAAAATGTTTTTTTTTAAATGATTGCTCAAATTATGATTAGTCTTAAGCGAATTTTAATTGTAAGCCTCACATAATTAGCATTTATAATTGATGTTAAATAATAAACAATAATATAAAATTCCGATGAAGAATAATTGTATTATTTTTAATATTTAAAGCAAAAGACTTCAACATGTTTTAACTTGGAGCAGGCGCGCACTCGATACGGTCGAGCGGGGTTATTGAGTCACCCTAATCCTTTTTTTATAATTATTTTATTGTACACGATACAAATCGTTATTCCAGTGAATAATTTAACTAAGAGAAAGTTTACTTACCTACTTTCAAGGACTTTTCAATTTTTCTTTGGTAACAAACAGTTTTGCCAGAATTAACAATTTCGTGATCTGTGTGTCCCGCGCGAGCTCCTCCGGGTAAAAAGTGTATTCATTATGATAATATGTATGTTACTGCTAAAAACAATTGTTTTCCTTTATATGTTTGAAAATACTCATCTTCGTCTAAGTCTTCGCATAGTAAACCCATCAAAGTGTGTGCGTGTGTGAGTGCTTTCCGTGGTTTTCCAAATATCATAAAACTGTTTTGCATGGAAAAAATCGCAACAGAGAAATACATTACTTACAACTTCCTTAAATGAGAAATAAACACATAAGAGAAGGGTCATAACTAACTGTACCAATAACTTAGAAGGTCAAACAAATTACAGCTATAATGTGCAGTATTTCAAAAATAATGACAGTGATGAATTTTTTATGTTCCTAAATTTTTTCGATTCTGGATCTGAGATCTGTTTTTTCTCTGAAAGAGTAGAATGTTAGTTTTAAAAAAGAAAACGTAATAAAAACTCTCTCATCATGGGATTACTGCAAATTAAATAAAATATTTTTTATTTGGTTATAGGAACAAAAATAGCTAATTAAGTATTGAAGAAGTTTTTTTTTATGACTTAATATCACCTATAACTTATATCAGAGTGAAAGTGCATTTTTTATCATGCCTGAAAGTATTTTGTTATAATTCATTCCAGTAAATTAATTATTTTTTAAAAAGATTTTTCGATATGCTCGTGCCCCCCTCGTAAGGTTATCGCGCCCCCCAGGGAGGCGCGCCCCACAGTTTGAGAAACACTGTCCTAATGCATAGAGTATTCCTAAATGCATCGAATAAAGTCACCACAGTAATGTAAGCATTAAGCATTAAGTGTTAAGTTTAGCTAATTCAGCTATGCTTTCAAATTGGAGATCTTATTTAATTGATGCTAGGATTTAATTAGTTTCATTTACTTATTTTTTTTTAAAAAAAAATACATTCAATTTTCTTATATTTGATGAGAAAATAAATTAAAACTTACCGAGTCTGTTATTACATCTTAAAGAGCTTTCTAATATCTTTCACCTGATGTAGCTATATCTTAAGAACTTGGACCGTGGTAGCCTAGTGGTCAACCTAACGGACTCGTGCCAAGCGTGTCATGCATTCGATCCTTGTACTGCTGAAGGCCCGCCGTGTAGGGGGTGATGCACGTTAAATCCCTCGAAGCTCAAATGTCCACCCGTCGATCGATCTAGTGTGGAAGTTGCCCTTGCCGATCATCATGGTTGCCATCAAACTGGATACGTATAATGTCTCATCCTATATTTAATAATCTTAGAGCCAATGATCAATTGGACTATGCCAGTGTTTCTCAAACTGTGGGGCGCGCCCCTCTGGGGGGCGCGATAACCTTACGAGGGGGCGCGAGCATATCGAAAATAAAAGATTTAAAAATATTTAATTTACTGGAATGAAGTAAAACAAAAAGCTTTCAGCTTTAATAAAAAATGCACTTTTACTCTGATATAACTTATAGGCGCACGCGCGATATTAAGTAATCAAAAATAAAACTTCTCCAATACCTAATTAGCCATCTTTGATCCTATAACCAAAAAAAAATTTTATTTGATTTTGCTGTAATCCTCTGATGAGAGATTTTTTTTATATTACGCTTCCTTTTTAATCCTAACATACTACCCATTCAGAGAAAAACAGATCCCGTACACAGAATCGAAAAAATTTAGGAACATAAAAAATTCATCACTGTCATTATTTTTGAAATACTGCACATTATAGCTGTAATCTGTTTGACCTTCTAAGTTATTGGTACAGTTACTTATGACCCCTCTCTTATGTGTTTTGTTTCTCATTTAGGGAAGTTGTAAGTAATGTATTTCTCTGTTGCGCTTTTTTCCATGAAAAGAGTTTTATGATATTTGGAAAACCTCGGAGATTATTTAAGAGTATTCTAAAATATATAAAGCACAACAAAAAACGTTTTACAAAATTTTTTACTAGTAACATATATATTATCATAATGAATACACTTTTTACCCGGAAGTGGTCACGTGGGACACATAGATTACGAAATCGTTAATTCTGGCAAAACTGTTTATTTGTTACCAAAGAAAAATTGAAAAGTCCTTGAAAGTAGGTAAGTATATTTTTCATACCATATTTTTCATTATTCACTGGAATTACGATTTTTATTGTGTACTATAAAAATAATTATAAAAAGGATTGGGGTGACTCAATAACCCCGCTGGCCATTAGTATCGAGTGCGCGCCTGCTCCAGGTTAAAACATGTTGAAGTCTTTTCGCTTTAAATATTAAAAATAATACAATTATTCTTCATCTGAATTTTATATTATTGTTCATTATTCAACATCAATTCTAAATGATAATTCTGTAAGGCTTAAATTTATAGTTCACTTTAAACTAATTATACTTTGAGCAATTATTTAAAAAAAATCATTTTACATTTTTGTAAACATTGTCGCGCACTTGGCTTTACGCTCCTTACAAAATTCAGCGATTATTTCAATAATGTTTTATTTTCTTATAAATGAACTCGTGCAAGCGGGTACTTCAGGCGGTATACTTTTAATGTAAGTGCTCCATAGTAGTTTATAACTAATTCATTATTACTAAATTAAGAACAAGTTTAATAAATATTAATGACTTTCATGGGCTTGTCTTGGAAAGCAAAGTTTTTATAAGGAATGCTTATGATTAGAAATTGACCCTCTGAGTTCTTTTTCTATATTTAGCAGATATCTATATTTTGTCTTCTAAGCAGCCACCGCATTTTGCAATATGTTCAATTTAAAAATTAGAGAAAGGAAAAATAACACACATAATAATTATCCTATTATATTATTTATTTATTACTTAAAAGTAGTATTCAAATTTAATACTTATGTTACTAATTTGTATGGTTTATAATTAAGATCGCCTATTGTAGCTTTAGCATCAAAGTTCATTATTATTGCATTCAGTACATTATTAATGTATAAGGGGGGCGCGATAAAAATTGAGATTGAAAAGGGGGGACGCCAGTATTGAAAGTTTGAGAAGCACTGGACTATGCAAAGGCTCAATGGTTGTAATGGTCTCCATCAGCCTTCGTTTTATAAAGACATACTGAAACTATTTCTCATGGAATGGTGTTAAATGGCTCTTACAACAGTAGATCTCCCTTGGGCAACTTGCGTACAGCTGTAATAGCTCAACGACGTGTTAACGACATCCTTTGACCGTTTTTGTTACCCTTCATAGCATAACATCCGGAGGTAAACATTAACAAAAAAAGGCAATGATCTATACCAGTGATTCCCAACCGATTTGGGGCCATGACCCACTTAGGCATTTTTAAAATCCTGATGCCCCCCACACTCTCGTGATATTTCAATTTTGTTATTCAAAATTTTACGTTTATTCACCTGAAGGAAGCTTAAAAGGCCATTAACTTGACTAAACAAGCTTCCAAAGAATAAGTCATCCATGAAAGAGAAAAATAAAAAATGAAAGAACTGTTAAATAAATAAAGTTTCTAGATATATAATAGAGAACCGAAATGCAGAAATAGCAAATATTTGAATGAAACATTATTCTGAAAAACTTTTATCATTTTCATTATTGAACTAATAATAATGAAAAATAAAAATTGAGATCACCTAAAAATGTCTGTTAGTGAGATCCTGATGCGTCATGCCCGTGCGATAGAGAGATTTTATATCAGGCTCTAATTGAGTCAGCTTAAGTCACAAGTCTCCTCGTTTAGTGATATAAAGTCGATTTCTTTTCTGCGATAACAAACCATTGACAGCACTAAAGCCACATTCAGCGAAATATGAAGATGGGAATGTTAACAACAATTTTCTTTCAGACTTGGTTGAATGTTGACATTTAGTTTCTGTCTCATCACAAATGCTCCTTTTATATTGAATAATGTTTAAACTGACTCCAAATTTTCTATTTTCGAGAGTTCTTAGTACTGCATCAAAATATCAGATATATCCACTAGCATTGGCTGCGTCACCCATGTTGGAAAATCAATTTGGTTTAAATCAGAAAATCGTTCTTTAAAATCAAAGGCCATTATTTTCAAATGACCCACAATGAAAAGTACAGCAGCATCAGTTACCTCCCATTTTTTTAGCCAATGAAACTGGTCAAAATTTTGTGAAAAATCTTTTTTTGATATACCTCAATAAATGTAAGGAAGCCAAATATCTTCGTCTTTTCATCCACAAGAGTTTTATTTCATCCTTGAAGTTGTTTATTCAACAGATTTAGTTTTTCAAAAATATCTTTTAAATAACTCACAAGTGCTTTACCATCAACAGCTTTCAGGCGCTTCATTTCTGGTTGGTCATTTAAATAGTCCCTAAGAACATCATATAAACTCTTGAATCTCTTCAAGCAATTCCCTTTGAGAGCCACCTTACCTCAGTGTGAAGTAATCACAGTGAGACAGTTCACACACAATTTAGACACAGTTCACAAAGTTGTCTGAAAAGACGCTCAGATTTTGCATTAGCTTTGATATAATTGATGCATTTTATAACAGAGCGTAGAACCTCATTAAGAACAGGAGTAATATTTTTGGCCACTAAGTTCTCTCTATGAATAACACAGTGCGCAAGAATCTTTTCTGAATTCTCATCTTTCATCACTTTTAAGCAGCCTTTTTCTTTACCCATCATAACAGGAGCACCATCTGTAGCACAAGATGTTCTGTTTTCTATTGTTATATTATTGACGCGTAAGTAATTGTTTCACTTACCATATATATCAGAGACGGAAGTGGTGGTTTCTAATGATTTGCAGAATACCATTTCTTCAGCAAACTCACCTTTATCAATATATCTTGCAAATACTAACACTACCACCTCATTGTCTCTCAGAGTTGATTCATCCATTTGTAGTGAGAAATATCTGGATTTCAACTTTTCAACAATTTGTGTTTCAATATCCTCACTCATTTCATCTATTCTTCTACTAGCAGTATTGTTACTGAGTGATATGGCTTTAACAGCGTTGTCATCCTTTTCCAGGACTATTTTAAGAAATGCTGATATTGCTGGTTTTATTAAATCCTCTCCTATAGTATGATTTTTTCCACATTTTGCAATGTGTAAAGATATCTCATAATTAACCTAAGTACAATTGGCGCGAACAGTACGTATATTAAACAGAGACTTTATTGTGATCTTTTTGCAAATTTCTCCTTTAAATACTTAAAGCAGTTTAAATCTGAATTTAAATACGCAATATAATTCGACTTCAAATTCAACTCAAGACGACCTGGTGTCATTGATTCGTTGGTCAAGCATTGTTAGCATAAGAAGCAGAAAGGAGACCGTTTATCATGCATAGTGGGTATGTGTGAATCCAAATTTTAAATATTCCTCTGAATATTGACGAACCTTTTTTACTTGCACTGCTCATTTTATGCATAGGGTTTGTGACTAAAATAAATAAAATTATAATTAATTAAGGAAGTAGGCTATTCAAGACAAATATTTCTGAATAAGGAATATCAATATCAACGAAAACTAAATATTGTAGAAATAGTCCAGTTTTAGCGTGCGTGGTATAAATGACAGATACTGCTAATTTACATAATTGCTGAGTGCAACTCATACATAAATAAATAATAATAATAATATATTCTTTTTCTTTAGTTTCCCAAATTGTAATATAGCACATTAAGGGGTCACAGGGGTGTTAAATTTCTATAGAGGTCTGAAAATATAAACAATTTTCAAACAGGTATAATTTATTTAAATTTAGATTAAATAATTCTAATCTTTTACACATTACTTATAAAAGAAGGGGGCTTCAGAAAAGTATAAAATGTTTGAAATATAATCATAATTTTAAAAATTATAAGCATATGAAAATAAGAAACTTTTCTATAAGAAATATTTATTAAGTTTTACGTCGTGCATGCTATTCTCTAAAAGAGTAGATTTAATTACTAGCTATAAGTTAATTTATAAAGACAAATGTATTCTTAATACTTTGTAGCAACTTTTATATAAATAGAACAATAACTTACATATTTTAATAAATAAAAAAATACATTTTTAAAAAATATTTTAAAAATTGAAATATTTTACAAATATTTTGAAACACAAAAGATATATAATACTAAAACTAGGTAGGGTTTAAAGAGTATGATGCATTGTATAATTCTATAAATTTTATACATCAGAGGCTAATATTTTAGAAAATAGCTTGCGCAAAGCAAAAAATACTTATTACTTATTATATAATTTTCATATGCTTATGATTTTTAAAATTATTATTATATTTTAAACATTTTATACTTTTCTGAAGCCCCATTCTATTTTAAATAATATGTAAAAGATTCGAATCTTTTAATTTAAATTTAAAAGAATTATACCCATTTGAAAATCGTTTATATTTCCCGACCTCTAGAGAAATTTAACACCTCTGAGACCCCTTAATTCACACATAAGCCACATATTATTATAAACAAATACAGAGCAACACTGTGTTATGGTGGACACAAGGCAAAACGTAAGCAAACTGAGAAGAAAACTTAATGTCACG
The DNA here is from genome assembly GCA_019973935.1 of Trichonephila clavipes. Taxonomy (NCBI): domain Eukaryota; kingdom Metazoa; phylum Arthropoda; class Arachnida; order Araneae; family Nephilidae; genus Trichonephila; species Trichonephila clavipes. The sequence continues at coordinate 57,566 of BMAU01015489.1, forward strand.
AACGCTGATTGGCCATGAAAAGAGTAGCTCTTCTGACGAAATGAGTCCCTCCCTCTTCTTGGTCGACCGACACACGGGACTGGAGAAACCGGAAATATCTTGTGTACCAATTGCCCATGTACATACAAATATTTTAATTTCAATCATTAACATGAACATTCACTTCCACGGACTCACTAGAAAACAATTCACTGTTCATAACTCATTCTCGAATTACACCATAGTCTTTAGTATAGTCAGCCGAAGGGTGCACGTCCTGCCCATGACCCACCCAAATATTGCCATGCCCTACCGGTGGGACCTGCGCCCCACGTTGGGAATGATGGATCGATACAGTTCCCATGTCTACAGACTACGTACATGTTGTTAATTAATCTGAAAGTTTATCAGAACTTTTACCAATTAAACGTGTATGACGTTAACTACTAGACCGCCTCCAAAATGGCAGATGTAAAACAGTAGTTGATAAAAAGTATTGCAAGAGGAGATTATATAGAAATACTAATCGTCCGTTATTTTGACGGGGACACGGATTTGACCTGCCGGGGAAGTCTCACAGATTTCTTATAACGTTCAATGTCTAATTGCTACCTATCTATGAGTTCTGCAGCTTTGAACCATATCATAATAATAATTTCATCAATTAATTGTTATTATTGCATGTCCAGTGTAATAAAAATTAATTGGGGCGAGCAATTCATTTCAATGAAAGTTCCTCCTTGAAGGGAATACGTTTTTTGCAAAATAGTGTATTTATAAAGCAAATTGTTCTAAATTTTAAAAATGTTTACCATTGTACACGTGCCTTCGTTTTACATCTTTTGTGATTGTTGAGTATTTTATTGCAGTTTGAACTTTTTGTTTTTTGAGTTTTGCTGTATTTTGAATATTTACAACAGTATACTGCGAACAGTTTTTTTTAAATTACAATAAGTGTAGAATATATAATTAAAAGTTATTTAGAATCATTTAAATCATTTCATATTATTTGTCACACTGGTGTAAGAAATTAAGAGAATTTGAAGACTTGATCGATTATCTCTAGAACTATTGGGCAGATTTTAAGGAAATTTGATACGTACATACATTGATAATACACAATGCAAAACAAGTAACCATTCAAAAATTGCAATACACACGCAGGATTGAGCGTAACACTCGTTGGAGTTGGAAGGTATGAAACAGCTGCTGCAGAGCAAACAAAATAAATGGGTTAATAAGGGGTATGGCCCCTTCTTACAGCTATACAGGACTCGCAGTGTGATATCATACTTGAAATAAGGCAGTTTACCAGTTCTTGTGGCAATCGGTCCCATTTATTCGGCAACGCTGTTTTCATTTCCTGTATGGTTCTCGGAGGGGGTTGTGAGTTGCAATAGCCCACCCCAGAGCGTCCCAGGCATGCTCTATAGGGTCGAGGTCTGGAGACTTGGCTGGCCAATCAATTCAGCGAATTTCTTCATTTTCTAGTAAATCTTCGACAGAAGAGCTTTATGTGGACTCACGTTTTCGTCCATTAAAATGAACTCGGGACCACATGCACCCCTGAAAAGGAGAACATAGGGCTCCAAGACCTCATCCCTATACCTCACGCCAGTCATAGAGCCTCTTTCAAAGACATGATGGCCATCCAACATGCCTGCCAAGACCATTAAACCTCCTTCTCCATAATTGTCGATTTCGTGGACATTGAAGGGTAGGTAGAGGGTCCCGGGTTCTCTCCTTATGAACGTACGGCAAGAATCGGTGTGTATGCTGAAACGGGACTCATCGGTGAACAAAACGGTTGCCCACTGATGCATACTACAATCTCTATGCTACCTGCACCACGCTAAGCGGACTCTCCTGTTCGTAGACGTGAGCAGGACGCAAACAGCAGGTCTTCTGGCAAACGACCCGCTCTCATAAAGTCTTTTTGAAACAGTCATCCTTGATGCACGGGTTCTTGTGGGTACATACAAATAACAAGAGAGTTGAGAAGCTGTAGCCCCTCTGTTAAACCTCGTTATAATCGACAAATGGCGATCTTCTCTAGTCGTCATGCCTCTAGAATGACCTTGCGCAGGATTTTTCTGGATGGATCCAGTATCCTGGAACTATTTCCATAAGTTACACATAACCCTGGGGGCGTTAAATTGAACTCTCTACAAATCTGGACTTGACATGCTTTTAGCCTTCCTACAACTCTCCACCTCATTCCATCATATAAACGTTGGTGGTTACTCATTTTTACAGTTATAATTTGAATTGAACTGATTGCTTCAAAAAAAACCCCAAGAAATTCGCCGAGGTCTGCTGGCGAAAGAAACACGTCTTAACTTACGCGCACTGATAAAGTTTGTTTTTCTGCTGGATCGGCCTACACACACGTGTACGCTTACGCATTTGCCGTACAATATTTGCATTTATATGTAGAAGCAGGGGTTTTCCTCCAGATCAGTTCTTTTCCTGCAATTCGATAAAATATACAAATTCTCTTAATTTATTTCATCAGTGTATTAATGTATTTTAGTTGAAGATTGTAAGTTATGGAGACTACACAAAATACTAGTTTCACAAGTGTTATTCAGTTATTTCAAGCATTTCATCTTTGTGTGTAATTTCATTTGTTCAGTAAATTTGTCTTTGATATCTCGTGATTCAGGGTGTTGCATTTTGGATAGTTAGTAATGCAAAATAATATCGAAAATTTGCCAAAAACATAACTAATTTATTCTTTCAAAACACTCTTCACATGATTTTTAAAATAAACTTAGAATACCATTTTACAGAATGCATGAAAGAATGTACAAGTAACTTCTTCCTAGACTTATAAAGCAGGAGTAGATCGCCTTGTACCAGAGATCAATATTAGATTTCGAACCATGGTAATCTAAAAGGGAAAAAAAGATTTAGAAAAAAAAATAAATGTTATTTTAAAACACACACACACATAAAAAGAATAATTTCAATTTTTGAATTTAATTCATATTCGTTTAAAACTACTCTGGAGTTGTTTTTTTGTTTTTAATAAGTAACAATAGTTCACTAGTTTATCAAGTGCTTAATCCAGCGTTCCTCAAACTATGCACCACCCCCTGGGGGAATGATAACTTTATGAGGGGGACTCGAGCACATTAATTAGTCGAAAACAAAAGATTATTTAAGAAAACTAACAATTTATGGAAAGTAAACAAGCGAAATACATTATGACATAATAAAAAATAAAAAAAAAACATGTACACTGATATAATACACTTATAAATGTATCAGTACTGCACAATGTGCTTTATAATTAATTTTACAATACTAAATTTTAAAAAAAAGTTTAATAATTAATAGTGACCCCATGGGCTTGTCATATAAAAAATTATATACACAAATAAATATTTTCTTGATAATTTGCAAAGTTAATAATTAATCCATTAACTGCCGATGGAAAGTTCCGTGATTATCTCCCCCATGCCACTGTTTTCCACGTAGCAGTGCGTATGTGATGTATTGGGGGTGAGAGTAAAGGAACAAATAAGCAAATTCTCTATAAGTAAATCCTTCGTAAATACTGTCACAGTCCTTTTATTGCATTCCAAAGCCTTCAGAATAATTTTATGGATATCAGAGCACAAAAAAAGATCGTACTTCGGAAAGACGTACATGTACGTCCGGGGCTCCGAGTTTCTCATATAACTTTGAGATTTCAATCTTTTACAGACTCTGAAAGACCTCGTGAAAAAATTGAAAGATGTGCTATGCTAAACTAGATCCTAAATTATCTCCAATGAAAAAACTCCTATAGAACTTTTATTTTGATCAAGAATATTAAATCGGGGAGGGTAGCTCATAATCTTGGGGATCCGCGATGTTACACTGACAGAAAAGGGGGGGGTGAGAGATATATATAAACTAGTACCAAACATCACGCGAAGGCGATCGTTTTGGCGTGGTCGATAAAGTACTTGCGTAAGGAGCGGAAGGTACCCAGATCGAATCCCTCCTTCCTACATATACTTAGGGACTGTATCAACTGTTATGGAATTTATTTTTATGTTAACAGGATCCCATAGATTAGAGGTTCCCAGCCCTATTTCCGCGATTCCCCCGATCGTTTAACGTGTGTCTCCTGCTGTACGATCACTATAAAAGTACTTTAGTTTTCAATAAAATTCTATGTGGAAGTTTTATCATTTTTAATAAATTAGAAATCGCGCCCAACATAAATACCAGCACTCATTTTTTTCCTCGTGCATTTACCAACCTAATTCGCATTCTTAAAATCCAAAATGAAATTAACTGGTTCATCTCGAAAGCAGGGTTGTCGAACTGGGCAATATAAAAAATGATAATTTTATAGCTTTCGAACACACATCATAAAAATACAGCTACGTCTCTAGAAATAGACTATTACAGTACTGAGTCTCACTTCGGTATTGAATCTGAATGCAGCCGATTTGTGTCAATGAAAAGCAATAGGGGATGAAATGCAACGCCAAAAATCGCATTGACTTTGGGATTTGTGTGTTTTTTAAAGAATTTTTATCTTTTGTATATTTTGTATGCATTACTTAATAATTATTTTGCTCACGAAACAAAAACAATAATTTTAAAATTTTTAGTTTAATTTTAGAATCAAATATTCTTATGCATTATGTGCATGTATTATTCAGTCTATGCAACTATAAATTCGCCGTGAAAAAAATAAATGGTGCCCACCATCCAACAGATTCTGAAATCCTATCTAAAAGATATTTCAGAATGCGCTCTTAAGACTAAAACGGTTGAGGACTCCTGACATAGATGACATTTGGTGGGATCCTGTTAATACTACCTCTTACAATAAAGTTCGGTGAATGAAGTCAGAATGGCCGATCCAGCCACACTGGCCAAAAAAAAAACGCTGTCCATGCGTAGCTGCAGGGTTGACCATCTATCTGTCCACACCGTTGTTCTGTTGAACATCCTTTGTATTCCGTGTAAGATTTGTTTTGTAAAGTGCTTGTTTTTTTAGTGCGTTGGTTCTTAACTAAGAACAGGAAAATGAACGAAAAAATATCATTTTAAAGTTTTGTTTAAGTTTGGCAAGACACCGAAAAAATCTCCTGGTGTCCTAAAGTCCTGGCGTTTCAGATGCGACCCTGAAACGATACGAAAAAACATGGAATGGCGTTCTCCTGTATCATTTCTTGGGAAAAGGTCAGAGCAGAAAAATTCCGCATCAAAAAACAATGCTCACCTTTTTCAATAGTCAAAACGTTATCCACAAGGAATTTCTACCTGATAGAACGACGATGAATGCTGCAAGGTACATTGAAATTTTAACCCGTTTCATGAAACGTCTACGCAGGATACGACCACAATACGCCCAACAAAGTTCATGATTTTTTGTTCACGACAATGCTCGCCCTCACACAGCCAATATCGTTCAACAGGTCCTGCCAAAAAGGGGGGAGGGGTGCAAATTGAACATCCACCATACTCACCAGATCTCAATACTTCCTATTCCCATGTCTGAAACAAGCTTTTAAGCGAAAGAGATTTGATAGATTGTTACAGGGCTATTCGCCGAACTTTATTGTCAGAGATTTTATTATTGGTTTCAATCGACTGTATGAGGGCCCTAATTGTGTTCAATTGAATTACTTAAAAAGTTATTTCCTTGCTGAAAATCTTTTTTGAGGATCTAAGAGAGCGTATCAAGCCCCAGATGGCTATGAAAATGCTCCCATGTGAAAACAAGGATAAAGAAAAGGAACACCACCTCGGCTGATTGTTCCCTCTTCCAATGTACACATCATGACATGCGAGGATTTTGTTGTTTCGTTTAAAAGATATCCGACTACTTGCGACAACTTTTTTTTGAAAAAATTGAAATAAGGGGATTTTTTGTGATTTTTAGATTTATTTAGTATATTTTAAGGAAAAAATCTTAAAATTCAAAGCAGAAATAAAAAATTATTATTTTTAAAATGGGAAAAAACTGGTAAAAATATACAAAAAAATTACATAAACGAGGCCCGCTCTGTACAAAATTCTCGATTTTTCAATTTTGGGGTGTTACTTTATTATTCATGTTTAAAATGGCCTTCAGGATAAGAGATATTTTAATTTTTACAAAAACTAGAGCACTTTATCTTAGTGATTATATGAAATTGCTTAAAAAGACAGTGATTATATTCACATAGAGGACTGTAAATTTTGAAATAAAACAGCGATTGATAAATCTGAAGGACAAAACACTTCTACTGTTATACAGATCATGCACAAAAATTTTCAGCATATTATTTTCAAAACCTTTTGAGCAATCGTTGTCCCCGTTTGAACTTTTCGCCAAAAACACGTTTCGAATAAAACGCATTTAAAAGTTTGGCATCTTGTGTAAAGTTATGGCATCTGCTTTTACTAAAACACTTGTAAGTTTTGTTCTACTGAATGGAAAGTAAAAAACTTTGGTATTTTTTTAAGCTAATATGATGGCCTTTAAAATAAACTAAAAAAAAACAAAATTTGTCAATTTTTGAGAAAAATCATGATTTTAAGGGTTATCGGATACCTTAAAAGGAAGGAATGCCTATAAACTTATATAACCAATCTTTGCCGTACTTAAAACTAGAATCTGCGGCTCGATGTGAACATTTACGAGTACGAAGCTCACTTGCTTTCCACAACCTTAGAAAAAATACATTTATTTGTCTATTTTTCATGCACTCTACCCGATGCAATTAATAATTATGAAACAACTAAATAGTTCTTTGATGTATGTAATTTTATTTCAGAATTTCCTTTTGTCACACGGTATTTTAACAACTTAACGTGTGCGCTTGAGTTAATACACTCTCAAGGTAATTCGAGTGGAGTCATATTTTATGCTACTGTAATTTTCAAACTCAAATATAGCTTGAGTTAATACACTCTCGAGGTAATTCGAGTGGGGTCGTATTTATGCTGCTGTAAATTTTCACACTCAAATATAAGTGAGGGCCGTTTGCTCTCCTGCGATTCATTGCAATCCGTCGTTGTGATACCGTAAATTTTAATAAAGACAATTGTTTCTTATATTTTACAATTTAGTCATGATATATCAAATAATTATACCAAACATTTGTATAAAGGAATGGAGTTGAGAAAAAAAGTATGTGTGTACTTATGTTCACACGTAAGAAGTTATAATTATTTGGCGTAACAAGATAAAAATCTTTCCAAAAATCTTAAGCTGGGCCAAGGACGAAAGGCGGTCACTAGCAGAGTCGAACGATATTAAGCTTAAGTCAATCATACCAGCCGAACCCGTGATAATCACGATTTAAATAAATTTAAACACCCCCGCACGGAGACAATGGGACCAATAATAACATGTGGGGTTTTCGGCAGACTGTATCTGGAGATGAGGTGAACAGAATGTGACACCTGAGACCTCATATTGAATGTCTCGGCAGGAAGAATCGTTCCCGAGAAAATTAAGACATACGCCTGAAGAACCCCGAATTATAGTCACTTTAAAATAATTGAAACATTTTAAGCAATTAAATAAAATGGAAGCAGTGCACTCAGCAACTCGAAACTCGGCCTGTTTGTGTGGAAGCCCAATAGGAATCCATTCGAACCGATCCAGAGTTTGTAGATGCAAATGGGACGGCGCTAGCTCGGGAAAGGAAAACAAAAATAACTCTCCGGAGGGAACAACTGTGACGTAAATGGTCACGTACAACCCAACGATACACAGAGTAGTAGATGATCCCAAAGTTGCATCCTTCTATCTCTGTAATATGGGGACGTCATCAAAACATTGAACCCCATAAGAATAACATGGGGATTCTAAGTTTAGTGATAATGCCTCCTAGGCCCCCTAATCTACACACAAATTATAACGGATGAAAGAGCTCAACAAGGAGAAGCTATGATCCGAGTTCCATGAATGAAGCTCAAAACTCCCCGGAGCTATGCGGTATTTTAAAAAATTTTAAAATTTAAATAATTTTAAAATGCTAAGTATAAGTGAAGAAATGGGGCTATTGTCCAGAAAAAATATATCTATAATGCTTATAGGGAGAACAATTGAATCCAGCCGGTGCGATCGATCAAAGTAGCATAGGATTCGAGTTTTTACTAGGAAAGCCCTTTAGGGGACGAGCACCGGAGGGTTCCAATTCCAAGTAAAGATCGTGCTAATACGAAAATATGGTGGATCGCCAAAAATGAAGTACCAAGCTCAATTCCTTAGGGGGTGAAATTTTCCCAATCCCCATAGAATTAACATGGGGGCATGATATTTTAGTGCTTAAGCCCTCCACATGCCTACACAATGGGAATAAAGTAGATGACTGGATGGGTCTCGACGAGTGGAGTAGTTGGTTCAAATCTCAAGTCCGATACTCAAACAGGAGCCAAGATATTGTTAATTGAAGCAAATTTAAAAAGTTTAAAACAATTTAAATCTATTGAAGAAATAGCCATATGAGTATGAAATTATGATAACTGGAAGAGCAGTTAGAGAGGGATCGAATGAGCCAGGTCCGAATGGACTGTGAGGCTCGGGTACCGAGATATTGGCCAAAAAGCTGTAGAGGGGGGGAATGCGCCGGGGAGGATGCGTCTTAACATATATGGTTTATAACAATAGTTATAACGATCCCCCAAATATCAGTCCCCTAGCACCAAAAAAGTGGCATGTTAAAAAATTTCCTTCCCCATAGGAATAACATGGAGGGCTCATATTTTAGTGTGCAAACCCTCTCCTATCGCAACTACAAGCACATAGATATCAAATTCATGTGTGGGAAGGGCACTCACCAATTCGATCGATACCCCATATAGCCAAGATCTCTCAGTAACTTCTAAAGTTATTAGACAACGGTGTGCGCGCATCGCAAAAATTTACTCTCATCGTTTTCCCCTATCGTGCTAAAAGAAGTATAACTTCAAAAACTTTAGATTTGAGAAGCAAATTAGAAAAGAAAAGTTTTATAAAACTATCATAGAGAGAGTGATACAGATATAAGAAAATCGATTAGACCAAAATTTTCTGGAATTCTATGATTAATGGAACACCGCTGTCCTTACTCTACCAAAACTAAAAAAAGGATCCCATTTTGAAAAATAGTTAATAATTTTGAATAATTTTTAAAGTAAATATTACTATTATTAAAACTTCAGTTGAAAAAGTATTAATATGTGTTTTTACTGAAAAAATTCCAAAATAGCTGTTCGGAAAAAAAAGATAATAAAAGTCGATATACGAGCAAGACTGCAATATTCATTACTTATCGGCAATGTAGATTAAAATTCAAAATTAAATTAAAACTTTAATTTTGAATTTTTATTTTTATTTTTGTGCCAAAACAAGGTTCTAAAGTAAGTTTTCATAAATAAATTAATATTTTTTTCAGATTTTTTCAAAAAATATGTGCATTAAGGGATTAAACAAGTAATAAGATTTACGCAATCTCTACATACCCTCTCGTTGTACTTGGTGAACTCGTCTAGTTATACATCATCGGGGCTGGATAAGGTGGAGGTCCAGCGTAGGCAGCTTCCGACTCCGTGTTATCGGCAGATATGGCGGCAACGTTACTGTAGTAGTCGATTTTTTTGTCGCAATGGTTCGTTCCATCGGGATTCTTGTAGCATTTGATGGTAATGGCAAATCCGTAGCATGTGGTCAACAGAGCCAAAGCGAGAAGGCAGACTAGCATGGATTTCATGACTGACGAACTGGAAAAAAATGAAGAAAACAAAGTCAGAGAGGGTTGTCATGTATATGATACAACTAAATTGCATCGTCAAATTAGCTGGGTAACCTGCATGCTAACTTGGGTGATCCGTTCAAGTGCACAAAATTCTTTCATTTATCAAATTACCTAGGTAATCTGAGAATTATTTAGGCAATATACACATTACCTACTAGACCTGCAATCGGCAATCTATGGCATGCGGGGCAATTCTCAGTGACATGACCTTATGACACGTATACGTATTTGGAGCAATTTTCCTTTCAATCAACTATTTTGAACAATTTCTACCTAGTTGCCATAGCAATGACTTCGAACAACTTTTTCCTGGTAAGCTGAGAGAAGAATTGCCCGAAATTCTAGCCAATGAGGCTCTTTGTCCTCCTACGTCATAAACAAAATGGCAGCCTCGGCTTCGTCAAACGCATCAAAAATGTATAATATTTTAATTCTGATAACATTTTAAACAGAATAGTTCTCCATTTCTGTTTACGGTCGTCAACAAAGGAACAAGGGGAATATAAGAAATAATATTGGATGTTCCTCTTCCGAAGCAGAAGAATCGGCAAGTAATTTTTCAAAGTGAAGATAGGGCAAGGCTGACAACACAGTGTGACGTTTTGCTTGCGGCAACTTTCACCCATAAAAAAGAAGGGTTGTTCGAAAGAGACTCGAGTTATTTCAAGACGTGGGTGTGATAAGGCATGCACTCTACAAAGTTATGAGACCAAATTAAAACTATTTGCATGTCCTCTTAATGCTTTACGCATAAAGACTAGTTCTTACTTTCAATTCTTTGCCATAAAACGATTTTGCTGAATCTGTTTGGGTGTAGTTAGTGTAATATACGTAAGAAATATAATGATTGTGTAAAATGAAGCATCACCCATTGCTGCGTCGTGAAAAAAATGTTCAGTTATTGAAAGCAAAGCTTACGGAAATATTGAAAAATAAGATCAGGTAGATAACTCTATCGATAAGTCGACAGTTATTTTAAATTGTTGCACGCCCTTGCCGGAGCGATTTAATTGCTTCAAGTGAATCGCATTTGCTCTGTTTTGTCTCTTTTGGTTCTATATCTATACTTGAACAATTTGTTTTGAGTTTGCTAAGTTGTTTAACAACTGAACATTCAGAATCAAAAAGGTGTCAAATTGAGAGTCATAAATTATACCTCTGATATATTGCAATATTATGCGTAAACTTTACAGAAACGAAATTCGCAATATAATTTTTAAAGTTTTAAGTTAAATTTTTAAATTTTTAATTTTAACTTTTTAAAAATTTCATTCAATTTTTTTAAAGTTTAAAAATTTTAATTTTTATTGTAATAAATATTTCTAAAACATACGTAATATATGTACAAATTTAATTTGTTTTGAAAAAATAGTTACCGTAAAATGTAGCGTATGTAACGCGCATCAATACTTTTAAGCTATATTTTTTAATTTTTAGCTATTTTCGCAGTATAACGTGTACCCTGTTTTTTACGAAGAAACTTGAGAGTATGCAATATTCTTATGTTTGAAGTCATTTATTCGAGGTATTATTCCAAGCTTTAGAAAAAAATAGAATATTTTTAGAACTACAACCCTTTAAGTTCATAAGAAATGTCAATTCTTTTAAATAAACAGTATTTCGATCTATGCAGAAGCCTAATTTTTTCCTATGCACTTATTTTTTTATTTTTAAACTGTCCTTTTTATATACCTAGTGTATAACGCGCGCCCGTAAATTAAGATATTATTTTTTGAGTTAAAAGTGGACGATATATGCCGGTTTTTACGGTATATTTTATGTTGTTTATTTTTATATTAATAAATATCTTAAAATGTGATGCATTTTTGATGCATAAACCTGCATTTTTGGCCTGTGTTTCCTAACTCTAGATATATTGCTATGGGAATAGGATTCTTTCAAATATTTCTCTGCGTGGCACACTTAATCATATTGGTATATTGGTTTCGCTAACCATAGCAGTAAGGTTGCCGACCCCTTTACTACACAATTGTTAATCTGCACTTTACCTATTAGGCACTCGTTAAAGTGAAAAAAGCGTTATGTTAATGATTCGAAAATAAAATCTTCGGTGGAACAACAGTAACATTTCTGTTTACTTAAATTAAATGTTGTTTATCTTTTGAAATCTAAAGAATCATTAATACTGTTAAATAATCCGAGCATTAGTTGATGGAATCAATCATCAGTCAATTGAAAAATTACAATACAAAAAAATCAAATGGTTTGAAATATTATTGTAAAGTTTTAATTAGCAAAATTTTAAATGGTTATTAAATATAATAAAAAGCAGCAAAAGAAACAAAGTTTCATACTTTTTAGTGTGAATCAAGTTGGAAGAAATGGCTTTTAGATTAAAAAAATATATATATGCATTTTATATTAGACGTCTATTTATAATCTCCACATAGATAATCAGTGGACTTTACTTAATCTTTGTTTATCTCATGTTCTTATTGTAAATACTTATTTATATGTCTATCTTTTATGAAGTTTAAACTGCATTCGCGTAATACTTTTCCGTTTTATCCACTTCCCGTGACATGTTACCTGATTGGATTGTCATTTCAGATTGCAGCTGGCATTAAGATTTTGAAAAAAAAATTCCCGCAAAAAATAGTAGATTATCTTATTAAATTAAGTTGCTCCTATCCCCCTTTTATATATTTTTTAGTGTTAAATAAATTTATTCACTCAATCTTTTCCGGTTTTTTAAATAGTGAGGAATGTTTCCCTTTTAACACCCTTTTGTAAGCTTCACTTGTATGTAACGGAATCTGAACTCGATTTTTACCCACTGTAAAAGATCAGATTAATTCGAAATTTTGCACTCTTGTCAAAGGTCAATGACAATACAATAATTTGATAATTTTGTTCCTTTGTTCTGATCAGGATTATCTGGATTAACGATTTCCCATTTTCAGATCCTATCCCGCATCTGGTGACTAATCTCAGATCCCATTTCCAGATTTGACGACTAAAAGATTAAGTTATATCTTAGTTCGATTAACTATAAAAGGATGTTTTTAGTTTTTTAAAACTATAATTCATTTTACTATGAATATCGTGTCATCCCCACCCATTTTTACACAGTTTTCCGTAGAGTGTTTCTACCGCATAAATATAAAGAGAGTTACGTACATATTCTTGCAAATAGACTTCTCCTCAAACCATTGTCTTAATCTTGTCATAGGATATAATAATTAAATACATTAGCACGTAACTGTGAAAAATAGCACAGAGTTGAATTTCTCGATAATTCTAGGTGATTACTTAATATCGTGTTTCAAAAAAATTCAAATTTTTGCTTGAAATTATAGACAGATTCGGTATTTATCGGTTATAGAAACCATGAGTTGGTGACTGTTTTTGCGACTTCTCGCCAGCATGGCCATATTTGATAATACGACGAGTTCAGTACTGAGACAATGATTAAAAGTTACTATAGGTCTTCATCATATTAGTACAACTATCATATTAGCAACTGGTATAAGCTAGAGTTTAGCATATTTTCTATGCTTAACAGTTTTTAATTTCGTTCTTACTCTAACCAATAAATTCCTCTTACAGGAAGTGAACGACACTAAATTGACCAACTATTGTCAGATTGACTAGATATCAGCTAGTATAAGACAGAATTTAGGTGTTTAGTCCGTTTTTGGCTTGTTTGTAGCCGATAAATACTCATTCTTATTACAATGTATAGCAATAATTATTAATTTATTAAAAAAATGATGGTTTTTTGCATAAATCCTTAATATTTTTTTATCCTGAATAATTGAACGTTCATCTTATTTTAAATCTTCATGGAGAAATGGTAAAATTAACTTATATTATAGCGAACCTTTTACTGGTTAATCTAGAAAATATGATACATAATAGTTTTTTGTTAAAATGAATGATTATAAACAACAAAACATGTTCTTAAATAAAAGTGTAATGTGTCTCACAATGAGCCATAATTATGTATAAGTAAAGAGACGTCAATTTTCTGATTTTTTAAATCTATACGTTACTTTAACGAAAAAAGGATAGTCAATTATTTAGTTGGAGAAGATCCTTGTTTAAAATGGAACTAGTGAAATTCTCAAAAATGCATATCCACTGTGTTACAAATCGGTTCAGATTGAAATAAACAACAATTATTTAATAGAACCTTACACAACAGAAATAACATTAAATGTTTTAAAAATATCAATTCAATGACTAGTTTTTTACTTACATTTGTTCAGAACAATGATCGACAACGAAAGCTAAGCTTTAGCAACTGCAAAACTATCAGTGATTTTAACACTGGAAAATGGTTGCCTTTTATATGCAAGAGTTTTGTTAATCAAACCTTGTCGCTTGAGGATAAAATATTATATTCCTTTCTTTCTTTTTTTTAGTGTAATACAAATTCTACTTAACTGATCAATATATAAGTCATGGTCCGTCAAATTCACCATTTGGTACAAGATGAACCTTTTGTTCCTGAAATCCCACTGACGACGCTAAGAGCGATTTCGAAAAAAAGAAATGGAATTCGCAATTGGATGCCACTTCACTGAGCCCCGCGGCCTAACCGATTTATTGCTGAGATAATCACATTTCAGAGGACTCTGGGGAAATAAATAACCCAAATGCGAACTGTTTCTTTCCAAGAACGTCGTGTTCTGCAAGACAGCATGTATTATCAAAAAATAATAATTTTGAAGGGTGAGAACATTATGCGAATATGTGACGCGCTGTTTTGGAAGCCGTTGTAATTGACGGCCAAGTAACTTTTGTTTTCAGATTGCATAATGTGAAGGACAAAAACTAAAGACAAGTCGTAGCAGAAACCTTGCTAGAAAAACGTCGACTTTTTGTGTGTGTGTGTGTGTAAGAAAATGAAGCGAAGATTTTTTTTTTTTCCTCACAGATTTTTCGTTTTTTTTCCCTACTAGAGAAGAAATATACCACTTCTCTCTTATTCAACAAAAGGCTTCGCAGTTGTGGTTCTTCTAGGTCAGGGGTGGTCAGAAAGACTTTTCCAGGGTACGGGCTACTTCTAATTTTTTCCAAGGTGTGGCGATTCACCCAGTGTTAGTGGCGCACGCAAGGGGGGGTCAACGGACCCAGACTTAATTTTTTTTTCGATTGATTATAATCCCATGTAAAAAAAATTTAAATTGTAATTAAGTATTTGTGTGGTAGTATTTCTTATTAATTAATGTTAATTATTTATTCAGTAATTTATTTTTCGCTGTTTCTTGTTCCCGACAATAGACAAAATTAAAAACATATATTTGGGTACGTATTGGGGTATGATACAAGAATGGTAGACCTTCGACTCTCGACTTCTCCCCTTCTTGAAAAATTCTTGAGTGCGCCACTGCCCAGTGTCGTAGGTGTGGTGAGGTAAGGAAAAGGTTATTATTGTAACTTAATAATAAATATGGAATATATACCTAACTTTTGTAACAACTCTTTAAAAACCACGTTTATAAACCAAAACGCAAGATACAAACATAACAATAATAGCCACAAATATAATAATATCAAAAGGTGCATTTATTATGAAACGGTTCAAAATACATAAAAAAATAAAACATTTTTATCTAAAGATAGTTTCGTTGTTATAGTCTGCATATTGTCAGCCAATCTTGAATTTTCCATATATAATTACTGCCTGCTAAAATCTTCAGGCAGTCACCCTAAAATGTCATGGCGATCCACTGGTCGATCGCGATCGACGTAATGCCTATTCCGGTTCTAGGTCATTATGTTTGATTTCCTTGAGCACTTCAGGATAGTTGGCAACCTTTATCTGTATCTATACTAACAATGTTAAATTGGCTGTTTTCGATGTACCTTTTCTCAAAATCTGTTATAAGTACATGCTTGATATTTTTCATACAATTAAAGTACACCTTTCTCATCATACTGAAATGATCTTTTAGCTAATTTTGAATTTTTTTATAATAATAAAATATCTTATCAAACATAGTGAAATTCGACCCATTTTTCACCAGAGAAAATTTGTAAAAAATGAATTTTTGAGTTTTTTACAAAAAGCTCCTTTCAGTATATATTAGCCATCATTATAAATATATCATAAAAATTTTACATATCTGTGAACAGTACTTTCTTAGAAAAGGTACATCGAACATCAGAATTAGCATTTTGAGATAAATTGATTTTAATGTATACAGTGAGGCTTCTAATCGGCTAGGAACTAAAAAAATAAAAGGCTCAATTTACAGTAAAAGATAAATGTTTTGGTTTATATCAAACGTTCAACTTTTAAGCAAAAACGAAATACTTTGTTTACATTTTTCGCCATTCAAATGGGTATGGCCCAGTTTCAACGATTATTTAAAAAATAGGTTTTAAGGGCTTCTAATTACCCTAGAGGTTAAAGTAAAGTACTATTAGAAAGGTTAAACTATACACAATTTCAAAATGTAAAAGTCTCAAGTTGTTAAAGCGTTATAGTTGTCAATTTTAGCTTTCCAACACACATTAAAAAATTAAATGGTTAGCTTTTAAGAAAATTTGAGTACAAAATCTGTTTTACATTATAAATACACATAGGAGGCAACCAAAAAAATTATGAAAAACACTGAATTAAAACATTTTGTGTAAATCGTACCATGTCCCCTTAATATTGTATAGGAATCTGAATAAAGAGACTTAGTTTTTTCTTATATTTGGAAATTGAAATTTATCATTCATGACAAAGTCAACAACTTTGAATTTTGCTTCTTTTGAAATCTTCAGTCACACACACACACACACACATGCCTTATTTTATTTACTTTGTTGACATTGCTTAGTTCTTTTCTTGGCTAGTTTCTTTGATTCTTTAACAAAAGGGTATCTTATTTTCTTTTACTGAAATTTAAAAGGGTAACTTACCAAACTTTAAATATATTCTAAGAAAGCTTGTTGTTGTATATGGAATTTGATTATATTAAAGGGTTACTTTCCCCAAATTTTTGTTCTGGGAACTTAACATGAGTTGTTACTTTTTTCACATTTTAAGCAAACCATATTCCGCTTTTCCACTTTTGCCTGCAAAAACTGGTTACTAAGTGACTTTATTACGCTTTAAGAAGAGTTTAAATTTTGAAGAGGTAAAAGTATAGTATTTCTATCATTGAAAACTTTTTCAAGTAAATGATTTTGAAAAATTCATTTTAAGCATTTAATATAAATAGAATGGTGCTGCATTTTTAAAGATAAAATCCAAATATACTTTATAGCATGTCAATAATAATGAGCAAATATTTCTTAAGTGAGATGCATTACTCATCTATGGACATAAGTTCAAAGGGCTTTTACACCGAATTGATTGCATCAGTCCATATTATTTCTGATTTCTTTATTATTTGACAATTTTAAAGGTGTTTAATTCATTTTTAATAACAGTGATAGATTTAGTCCGATAATATTCAGGTGTACTTTTTCTAAGAGTGTCTATTTTCGTAGCCAAATTTCATAGCTTTGTAAAATTCGACGAACAAATTTGTCGCGAAGGTCACTCCTATTCACTTAACATTATTCTTTCTTGGCCTTTGAATGTTTTTACCTTTCAAAACCAGATAGTCCGGATTTATATTCATTTAGCGTTTTTCCTTTAATATAGACAAGCTTACTTATAACTTTTGTTGTAAAATGATAGTAGGTACAGAAATTACTGCTGGTGCATGTGGGGTGTTATTTAAATAAGTCAATCAAGTTGGTCTTTTCCTGGATTTATTGCTAACATTCGATAAACTTCAATAAAGTAATACTCTTAACCAAATTGATATACCAAATTAAAATATTAAACTGAAAATATACTATAGAAAAATCCTAAAATTCGGGAGAAAATCCCAGAAAACAACGGCACACCTAGTTACGCCGAAGCAATGATCAAGATTGCAAATTATCCGTAAAAACCTCAAAACCCGGTAACGCTGAAGTCAAGTTCAAGATTAACACAAGCTCTCTTTTAAAGCAAGGGTAGGCATTAAGTCGATCGCGATCGACTGGTGGACCGCCAAGGCATTTTGGGGTGCCCGCTCTCACTAAGACCTAATAATTATACGAAGGTCTAGAAATATTATAAAAATACGGAGACAAAAAATGACTGTATTGTAGGCTTTCTGTTAGCTCACCCTACTTACGCCTCAGGGTGGACGGCAACACCTTGAAAAAATAAGAAATAGCCCGTACCCTAGAAAAGTCTGCCCAACCCTGCTTTAAAGAAAACGTTTTCAAAACTTCACGTATTACCACATTGTTGTAGTCAACTGAGAGAGAGAGAGAGATTTTGTTCTTTACAATAAATAAAGCTTAGTTGGATTCTAAGTTCATTTTAATAGGTTTCAATCGAAAACTAGCTTCATATTAAATCAACGGAAATGTGGAACCTTTAAAATCACCTGAAGAAAAGAAAAAAGTTAAAGCACCTCAATAACCTAGTGTTGCTTGATTTATACTAACTTTCTGGATACGTAACTAACTCCTTATTTTATTGTTTGATTTCAGGTCACGGGTAGCGCAATAGTTCACCCTTCTTTGGATTTGATAAGTTGTTCCCTCATGCCTTCAAGCCAAGAAACATCTTTCCCTCAAATGATGAAAGAATAATTGAAGAAAAGGATGTATATAAATATCCCAAAGGTTATCCTGAAGCTAATTTATGATTAACATTAATTCCGACATTAAATCCTGTCCTTCGTGATTTCTGCAACTTGAGACTATATATTTATGTAAAAATTACGATGTCAATTCAATAAAGAGTAGTACTAACAGCATACATTCTTAAGTGTTATGTCATTTCACAATAGTCTAAAACAAGGATTATTAATCAGAAACTTATAAGGATTAAGTGGTGTTCCATCAGTTAAGGGGGAAGAAATGGAATCCTTTTTATTTTCGCAAAAAATGATTTTTCGTTTTCTTTTTCTTATAAATATATGGAATGTAAAAAAAATAAATAAAAACAAACAGGGGCATTGTGTTATGCACTGCTAAGGACCACATCGCTGCTTAATATTCATATTCGAAATAATAGATAAATAATCTTTAGACTAACGAGTTTTGAAAAATTAAGTTTTATTTAACATCTCTTTATATATTAGTATAAAACGGATGATAATTTTTTTTCGAATTATTATTATTTCGAATATTGTTCATGTTTTATTATTATTTATGCATTTTATCATTAAACACATTTTATTTAATATGCTGAGAAAAAGTGCATCTTTAACTATGTTTTTTTTATTTTTAATATAATTAACTTACCATCATAATTCTTCAATGCATATATTGTACATATACATAAAGAACAGGAATTGTGGGAATGGCAGTTTGCTAAGAAATAGTCAATTGCCTTTCCTTTATTGGAAAAAAGATTCAAAGAACAAGAAAATATATATAAAAGTTCATTGTTGAAGTATTACTAATCTATTGATATATTAATATACTGGAAATAAGTAAACTACAAACAGAAATATTTAAGAATAAAAATAATTAAAGAAAAAAATTTATTTATAGGAATTTGTTAATAAGGTATCTCTTTTAACCGTTGTCTCATATAAATATAATCCACTGAGAATGAAAGAGGATATCGGAGATTTTTCTAGTGAACTGGGCAATGGGGGTTAAAGGTTGCACTTCTTGGATGAAACGTCCAGAACTTTATTGCTCTCAGCGAATTAGGCTCTAATAAAACCAGTGCAAGATTTATGACCACCATAAAATGTGTTAAAGAGAGAATAACTTGAAAATTTTTCAGAAATACTTTAAAATAAGGGAAAACAAAAATTGAATCACAAAAGAAGTCCGTTATATAGAAAATGCACTTCGCTATAAAGAGGTTATTTTACGAAGAAAATCGTGAAATGTTCAAGGTTACAGGAAAAAGTTCGCTATATAGAAAAATTCGAAATATAGAGGCTCGTTACATAGAGGTTCAACTGTAGTTTTAAATAGATGTTAAAATTACTGCAATATTTATAGGACTATCGAAGTAGAAAATATTTTTTTCTAATTAAAAGGGATTTAATTAATCATCAAATAACTCATTACGAAGGTGTTATTTTAACCCGCGGTCACTCGCGACTGTATTTGCTACCGTCGTTACTCGCGGGGTGTAGAGAACACCCCAAACTTTTAACACGTGTATTTAATTATGAAAATAAAATTAAGTCATTATGATACATATGTATAAAGTACAAGATGTTTTGTGTATTTTACAAATAAAATTATTAAATTTATTGCATATAAATGAGACTAACATTAATTTAAACTTAACATACAAAATTTTCGTTTTAAAACACATAATTTTATATTTTTTCACAAACCAGTAAAACGTATATACCAGTAATAAATATACATTATAATTAATGAGATAATGATGATAGTAGAAAGTAGAAAAATAATATTTTAATCATTTTCCAAGCATTCAGAGCAGACTGTATAGATATGCTCAGCTTCTCGCGAGAGTTCTAAGCCCCACAGATAAACTTTTGAAGGTCATTACATTCCAATCATTCGAGAAAGAGGGATTGCATCAGACCTGAAGGTTCAATGACCTAAAATATGCAGCTACAGAAAAAATCGTGGTTCTGCGCATTCTTTTTAGAGTCCTGGGAGGATTTTCTTGTTGCTGGGGTGTACAGAACACCCCGCGTGAGTGATCTCGCGGGTTAATAATGATTTCAAAATTGTAGCCTGTATCATTGAATTAAAAAGTCAGTTCAAACTCATCTAGTATCTATTCCAAAAATTTCTCAAAAAATCCGAACAATATATCTATTTAAATGTTGACATCACATCCTCTCTCACTGTTAACACTTTCTTCTCTTAATTTTTTTTTCAATTTCAAATAAATGTATCAGTAGCGGAAGGACGATGATCCACATTTTAGACCCTTTTTTTAATAAACCAATATAGCAATAAGGGACTCAGCCTTATGTAAGGAATTTTGTCACGGATTACGGAAGCAATCTTAATAAATGATTTTAATTTAGAATGAACGAAAGTATTTTTGATGGTAGAGTGGAACTAAATATTTTTAGTGACAGACTTCGTAATTTTGGACTTCGGTCATGGACAAGAAAAACTCCTGAGATGGAACTCCATCCTCCAAACTTCTACACCACGTCAACTTATGTACTTTGAACCACGACAAATTTAATATGCATGGATTCACAGTGGTACTAGAACTTGAACCTAAGAGCCCGAAGGGTAGACTTCAAGTTCGTGATCATGACAACTCGATTAACGAGGGCAAAAATGGTTTTGAAGAAGTCGAGATAGTTAAATAATGAAATTTGTTTTGTAATTGTTATAATTTTGAATTTAACCTTCAGAGTTTACTCTCCATGTACTTTAAAGAATTTTTTATGTGTTTTTGAGGAATACTGAGAGGGAAATGTTTGATGAAGCTAAGAAAATGGCTAAAAGTTAGTTAAATGTTGCATTATTAAATAATTCTCTTACTTTTAGTTCTTAACTAACATTTTTTCTTCGTTAATTTATACATTGTTTGTATGGATGTCCATTATCGTTTCTGTTTTTTCGATGAAATCAAATGTTTAGTATGATAAGAAATGTACAATGCATAGTTTGTTTATTTATATGTGTGAATTAAAAAAAAACTAGAAATTTTTTTTATAGTAAATTATATAAAAACTGTACTGTGACGTTTGTATAACAATTTGTTTGCAATTTATTATCCTCTCCGAACGGTGGTGCACATTGAAATTTTCAAAGGGGAGGGAAGGGGGCAATTTCGTATCACGCTCCAATACGCCGCTCAACATATTCTTCTGATTTTGTCGATATTCGGGAACAAAAAATAGTAAAAAAAATTAATTATTGAATAAATAATTATCATTGATTGATAAAATTAATTATTAATAACAAATACTTCATTAAATTTTACATACTATGGGCATAGGATTATAATCAATCGGGTAAGAAATCAAGGGCTTTGGAGGGGGGAGGTCCTCACCCGGGAACACACACACCCCTACTAGTATGCGCAACTGTTTCCCTATATTTAATCGAGAGTTGTTTCGTCACTTTACTTGAAAATGGGGAAATCTACGCAGGGTTCGAAATAAGTTGGCAATACAGATGTTGAAAGCGATCACCCAGAGAATTGCGCATTACGTCTCAAAAATGATGCGTTCTATTGTATTAAAATAAAAATAATGGCGCATTACTGTGTTTGAAAAAAAAAAGAGATGATGAAAGAAGAAATATTATCTGTATTACTTAAAGAAAGCGTTTGTGTGTATTTGGGAGGCAATGCGTTGTGATGGAATGATCCAGATGTACAAAATTTGACACGTTAAAACTACGAGAAATGACGGCATACACCTCAAAGCAATTTTTTTCTTTTCGAAATTCACTTTGGAATTTTTTATGCACTGTTGAAGCGATTTTTAGTTTTCCTTGTGTTGTACATTTATAACCTTTGATCCATTTGACAGATTCCCAAGTAATTGGTTTTTGGCAAATGTTTGAAATAGATCTAAAAAAAGTCCTTTCCCGATTTTATTAAAATTTCCACAGTTATTGAATTATTATTGATGTTGTTTTGATGCATTGATGAGGCAATCTAGTTGAACGGTATATAATCCACTTTATTTCTCATTTAAACTCAAACATTTAGATAGAACGATACTTAACGCAGAAAACACACAGCACAAAAAAAAACACGCGCGTTACAACATGACGAAAACAAGAGATAGCTTGTCCAGAGTACATATGTCGTGGCTTTTGTATGAAGCAGCAATAGGAAGTCCTATAATCAGTGGGATTTTCGTGAACGGAGCGTTATTATTGGTGGAAATGACATGAAACTACATCAACTTAAGTAAGCTATCGTAAAAAAAAACACGGTGAAGTTAATTTTCAAGAGAGAAATGGTTATGATTACTCCCGGTGCGTGCATGTGCGTGTGCGTGCGTGCATGTGCGTGTGCGTGCGTGCATGTGCATGTGCATGTGCGTGTGTGTTCGTGCGTGCGCATGTGCGTGTGCGTGCGGCGCGTGTATGTTTTCGTGCGTGATACACACCGATTCGTGTATTATGATATTTGTGTGAAATCAAAATTACATGAAATGATACAAACTTATCTAGTTTACTAGACTGACGCCCATGAAGTGATCGATCACTTTTAAAACGATGTACCGTTACGCGAATCTAAGCCGCACACACGACTCGTTTGGGGGGGTGTAGGAACCATGTAGAAAGTTCGCCAATATCCGATAATTAAGAATTTTTTTTAAAAAAAAATTTTAGTGAGAAAAAAATAATAGGAAGTTAATTAATTTATTTTACTAGTATTAAAAAAACTTCTAAATGCGTACATGAACCTATAATTACTCTAACCGTCAGAATCATGTTTCGAAAATGATTCCTCACTTCTATTGTCACAGCTGACGACGGAATGGGTGCCTGTGTCGCCATTTTCCCACAAGGTGTAGTCTTCCATAAGCGCCTCTCATGCATTTGTAATACAAAATTTTTTTAACCCTCCGCGTATGGGTAACTTTTTGTACTTTCCGGGCCTGAAATATGAGGCGATTTTTTTATGTTTCTTTGATCAACAAATGTAACAATTTACAATTCCATCAGTTTTTTTTTTTAAATAATTCAAAAATTTTAGCTTCTAATAGCTTTTAAGTTTTCAAAATTTAATAGCTTTTAAGTTTTCAAAATTTAACAGCATTTAAATTTTCGAAAAAATACATAATACGGCACCCGCGATTTCAGAGGCCAGGCCTTATAAGTTAAAAAATCCATGCGATATTTTTATTTTCAGACGAATATAATTTTTAAACATCTTTTCTCGAAAAATGTTACAGAATTTTTGTAATAAAACAGGAAAAAAAAATAAAATAAAAATATCAGTTTTACTTCGTTTTTATATATACATAAATATGAAAAAATATTTCATTATTATTAAATATGAAAATTTATTTATATCAATTTTAGAAATAAAGACTATATTATTTTTACTAACATCGATATTATGGATGTATCTTTCATAAATATTTATCGCATGAAAGACGAACAAAACGCATGCAACTTCTCAAATACGGGGGGGGAGGGAGGATCAAGCAAGTGAAAAGAAATTCCTGAACCCTCTAGTGCCATCTAGCAGCGAAAAAAAAGGGATCGAATGATGTTTTTTAACCTACACGGGGAAAGAACTGGATCAGTATAGAAATGAGGGGGGGGGATCTTCGCCGGCGATTTTCACGTGACCCGCAATCGGGGACGAAATTGATACCCCGCTCAAATCACGGGAGCCGTACGCGGAGGGTTAAAAGAATATATTGTAGAAGAATGTAAAAGAAATATTAAAGACTGTTGAACATTTACAAGTAAAAATTATACCTTTTTGTTAATGATATCTACGTATATTTATTTCATCCGAGTCAAATTTTCTGGGGCTTCTGCTCTATTTCTATTTTTTTCTGCATGTAAAATTGCCTCCTTTTTCATACTTGCGTCATTATGATCTCATTTTGATGCTATTAGCGAATTTCCTAAACGCGAGCATACAACGATATTAAGAATGGACTGAATAAACTGCGGAATGAGGTATGTCATCGATGCAAGTGGCCAGAATAGACGGCTGTATTTTTCTTTTTGAGAGAGTTTGAGATTCAACTTCTCCCATCCAACAAATAATTTGCCTTCGATTCTAAGCCTCACCCGATTTTCAGCAGCATTAACTCTGGATAAATAATACGGCTTATTTTCAAATAATCCTGGTAGATCCTGCATTTGTGTAGAAGGCAAGCACTTCTCAAACATTTCATTCATTAAAGTGTTACAACATAATTTTTCACCTTATTTTTAAAATTGTTGCATAGTTTGAGTTAATTATTTAAATTTGAGATTTTTTTTAAATGAAGTCATTTTGTCAAAAAAAAATTGGGAATAGTTGCTATTGATAGAAAATTAGTAAATCTTGAATCATCTGGGAATTTTAACTCAATGGGTCAACTAATGAATCATCTTGCCCTAGGTAATGTGTGATTTTTTTTTTGTATTATTGTGAACAGTCAAAGTTAGGTGGCATAATTTTCTCAAACATGAACTCAAACAAACTTCGTTAACTTTAAATAAACGATCAAAGTTTTTTGCTCTACTTGTGATTGTGATTTATAGCTCGCCTATGTAAGATCTCGTAAGTGCCAATATCAAAGTAAAATTGTGAAATTTAGGGTCACAGTGATGGGCTTATTGATTGCAGGTACTCGAGGGTTTTTGGCGACAGACCACGTAATTTTGAACCATAGTCAAGTGACGTGGATGACACCTGAGCTGGCACCCCCTCTCCTAACTACCACACCCTGCCAACGGGAGGACGTTTCAGCTCTCGACAGATTTAACGTGCATCGCTGCCCTACACGGCGGATCTTTAGTAGTACTGGGCTCGAACTCGTGACAAGGCAAGCGACGATATATCACTCGGCTACCACGGCCGTCACAGTGATGGGAGGGAAAATGTTACTTTTCCCCATTTTTAACTTAACCAAGTGAAAGAGACTTTTTTTTCTTTCAATTTTCCCCAGAACTCTGCTGTGACCTCCCTCTCCTTTTCTCCCTCGGCTCGCTTAGCTTTGAGAGTTTTGGGACACACTGTAAACTTGTCATCGATTCACTTTTTTGAATAAATTAATCATGAAAATATCTTTTGTGCCGGATTGAATTTTCTAATTCCTTATAAATAGTTTGCTTGTGTGTGTGTTATAATCATGTATTAATTATATACTCGCCTAAAAATATAAATCATTTGCTATATTAATGTTTAAATGGTAACTTTTTCGATTTCTGATTTATAAAATAAAGTTTGTGAAAAATAAAGATTCTACAGCTCGAATTCTATTCTTGCGTTTGTAGCTGTGGTTGTCTGATCTGCGTCTAGTTGCCAAAATATAGTAAAGAATGTGCTTCATGAATTTTATTTCTAAAGAAGTTTATGGTATAAGAAGAATTAAGAATAGTTGTGTCTTAGATGAAATTAACTCTTTGAAAACGTGAACGATTGAAAGAAATTTCTCTAGAAAAAACGAAATTGCTTAAGAAAACTATATGGCAATAAAGAAAAGAGAAACCATTGAAATTATAAAAATCTACGTGAAGATACGGAACCAGGTAAATATGTTGTTGTTATAACTAATGCCACCTGTCTGATGTAGTTAGAACGAGGCCCACGAAATTCATAATGGCAAGGGGCTAGAAATACGCCTGTCGTTGTGTGGCTTAGGCCTTGAGCACCTTACTGGTGACAGTACGAATTAGCTCGGTACCAGATAAACAAGAACATGATAATCGACTTTAAAGAACCAATATTCAAAAATGTATCATTCCGTTATAAAAATATTTTTTTAAAAAAACTTAAAAAGCAGAAAGCTCTGTTTTTCTCTAAACATTGAATAGAATTAATTTTTTTTCTTACTTTGAATTACTAATTGATGTTTTGAGAGCAAACGATTTTGATGCTGAAGTGAAATGCCATTACTAAGCATTCACTTTACTTTTTACATTACTTTCTTCGTTTAATACTGAATTAGCGCATAAAATTAAAACCTGTGAAGATCCGAACATGTTCAAAGTTAACCATTTTTGTTAAAATACGGGAACGAATTTTTTACTCCATTGAATAAACGTGACATTAAGTTTATGCAAACATTTTAAATCGATACAAAAAGTATGGGTGCGATTTTTCTGTGACGTATCATTAAAACTTTTTCATTTTTATGTTTGTTTATTTTTTTGATTGACAAAAATGAATAAAAAAAAGAGAGAGGATTTGATTAAGAAAAACTATATAACTTCAGAGAGTTATATTTTAATCGGCTTCTCGCTTAGATTAAATTCTTTCGCAACATCGAACGTTTCAACAACAGAATTGAAAAAGCAGACTACCTGGAAAGATCATGTTCCGAAAGAAAAAATTATTGCAATGATTTACGTTATAGAACTGCGTTGATCCAGAGCTTCTCAAACTTTCAATATTTGCGACTCAATATTCTATCAAAATTTTCATCACCCCCCATACAATAACAATGTATTAAATTCAATAATACTTTATTTTGACACTAAACCTATAATTTAACTTTGACCTCTTAAGTGCTGCCAGCGTATATAAACGTCTCGCTGAGCCAGTGCGTTAATTATCCCTGACGTATATATACGTTTTTCCGAAGAATTATCTTTTCTGTGAACTGCTATCATAAAATAATTCCGAAGGCTTTGGAATGCAAAAAAATTATCTGGACAGTGTTTGCAAATTCACTTATTTCAGAGGATTTGATTATTTATTCCTTTACTACCCTCCCCCAATATACCACATAGGCTCGCCTACGTGTTATTGGGGAACGAATGACGTAATTTTTAATCGGCATTGAAATAATTAATTATAAACTGGACAAATCATCCGGATAAGTGTTATATGCAAAAATTAATTTTATATATCAAGATCCAATGGGGTTACTGGTAATTATTAAACTTCTTAACTTAGTATTGTTAAATTAATTATAAAATGCATTGATCAGTACTGATATATGAATGTATTTTGTTTGTTCACTTCCAGAAAATTCTTAATTTTTTTAAATGATCTTTTGCTTTCGACTTTTCAATATGCTCGTGTCCCCTTGTAGGGTTATGACGCCCCCCCTAGGGATGCACGCCCCACAGTTTGAGAAACACTGGCGTTAATCCTTAAGCGGTAAATTTATTTGCCCAAAATGTTCCAAAAAAGGGCATTTTTCGCATATAACTAAGTATGACACTTAACACAGAATGCGAAAGTGAAAGAATTTTATTTTAGTTTTTAATTTTAAAATTTTCGCACTATTTTTTATAATTATGGAACACAAAAAACCCTAAATGTTTACTTTTTATAAGTATACTCTACATGCTATGAAGAATGTTTCATACATCTTAAAAGAATTTCTCTCATACTTACAAAAAAAAATCATGTTCATACCTCATTTTCAAATCGTTGAGAATTGTGTGTGTGTGTGTGGATATGTATATGCACACACATACACACACACACACAATTTGAAGTATGTTTTGTAATATTAAGTATTACATTGCAATGGGGACAAAGATAATATCAGCTTTCATTTTCATTTCTTTTGAGCGGCAAATTGCGCAATGGCTTGCTAATCCCTGTTTATCGAATATTTTCAAGAATCTTACTTCGTGCCTTCAATGAAATATTCTCTCCTTCACCAGAAACAAAATCCCGGAGGAGAAGTATTTCGGTACCCTGGACAAACTACATCTCTTAAAAACACTAGCACTAATAATCTCACTAGAAGAATTAAACATATGTGCAGATCAAAGATAGAAAAAGAAAATGTCAGTGCCCGTTCAGCGTACGGGTAACCCGGTGCTGACGAGCTTTCGGTAGCCTGTGCGGTGTACGGGCAAACCAGTTAAGACAGCGATAGTCTATCTGAGGTCCGCGGGCCGCATGCGGCACACCCGGCCTTTTTCAAGTGGCCCGGTCACGGCCCATTGTTCTGAAAAATTCATTCATTTATGAAAATTTCGTGGGAAATTCTTTGTTGAAAAATCAAATACATCAAGTTTGCTTTTTGTTGTCGATGTCATATGAAATTTGAAGTGAATTGAATCGCGAATTGATATTTTTTTCTGATTAGTGATACTAGACTTTATGAGTAGCACTAATTTTTAACTGTCTGTCACATCTTGCAAGCGAAAAATATTTGAAGAAAATATATTGTTTCAAGACGATTGGGAAGTTGACTATTTTGTAGTGAAAAACAAAGAAGGTTCAGTAATTATTTGATTTGCCACAAAAGTGTTGCATTCAAAAAATACCATTAAACAGGAATCACACATTCAATGACACTTTTACTCGAAGATCTCTTTCAAAAGGTGATAAATAGGCTTTCTTGAATAATCTTTACACCAACAAAAAAAAGTGTTTTGTCAGTAGTAATGTCACAGCGGTAACAAAGGTACCCTATGAAAGTTGCATTATTGGTCATCATATAAACCGTTTACTGATGAAGAAATTGACAAAGAGTGACTTAAATGCTTACAATTTAGAAAAATTTTAGTGACAAAAATAAAAATTATAAAAAATTATAATTAAAAAAGCAAAATAAGAGTTTTAATATTTTGATCAATTTCCACACTTTCAATCTTCTGTTATCTTGGCCTTAGAGCACTTCGCCATCCCCTCCCATGTTGCAACCCGCGTAAAATAGCCATCATATGTATGCGTCCCGGCAGAAAAAAAGGTTGAGTACCCTTGAGTTAAGATATCCGACTACCATAAAATCCTCATTTTTTTTAAAAAAAATTGACAATTTTTTTTATGATTTTATTTTATAGGTCATCTTATTAGCTTTTTAAAAATACCAAGATTTTTGTTTTCCATTCACTAGAACAAAAATTACAAGTGTCTTAGTAAAGACAGATGCCATAACTTTACATAAGACGCCATACTTTAAAATGCGTTTTACTCGAAATGTGTTTTTTTTTTTTCGAAAATCTCAAACGACAGCGATTGCTCAAAAAGTTTAAAATAATTTGGTGAAATTTTGTGTATGTTCTGTATAACAGTAGAAATGTTTTAACCTTCAGAATTTATCAATCACTGTTTTATTACAAAATTTACAGTTATTTATGTGAATATTATCAGCAATTTTTTTTTAAAGTGCTTTAGTTTTCGTAAAAAAATATCTCTTATTCTGAAGGTCATTTCAAAAAAGAATAGCAAAGTAATAATTCAAAATTGAAAAATTGAGATTTAATTCATTTACTATTTGTACACTGAGTGGGCCCCGTTTATGTCATTTTTTGTCAATTTTTACCCATTTTTTCCTATTTTAGTAGTAATAATTTATTTTTTCTTCTTAATGTTAGCCTTTTTTTCTTAAAATGTGCTAAATAAATCTAAAAAAACGACAAAAAATCTCCATACCTCCATTTTTAAAAAAAAAAATTTGTCGCAAATATTCGGATACCTGAAGGGATTAAGAATGGCTGTTCTATAAACTATAAAAAAGCCTAAATGGGAGATTTTTTTATCAAAAAAATCTGCTGCATTCTATATTTTAGCGTTGAGCAAAGAAAAAGTGACAGGTTTGGAAAGGGAATGTAAAAAAAGTGTATTGTCCAGATGTGTCATATTCAAATGTATTCTGACATAAATTCGATTTCCAAATCATCTTGAGTCATATAGTCATCTGCGCCAATCTGTATTTATGATGACAAACTGAAAGGGTTGAAAAATTGTGATATTTTTAAATGCCTTTTATGCATATTTTGTATTTTATAAGCAGAAAAATTACCACAAAATATAATGCAGAAATTCTTTTATTTTTCATATGATACAGAAAAGATAATTTTTTACAGGAGCAGGAAACAAGTACAGAAAATTTGGAAAAAATATACAGTTTGATATATGTTTACAAGTCCCAATTAACCAACAGTTCATCTAGCTACTCCACGAAGATTTGGTGAAGGTATGTCAGAATATCTGAAGAAAGACAAAAAGAAAATGATTTAGAAAAATCAATACATAAATATGAGATGATAAGAGAGCATATTTTTAGAAATTTAAATATTCGTAAATTCTTAAATTATCTAATTTGTACCATGTTTTTTAGTGAAAAGTCTTTTTTTTCTTACGAATATTATTTTGAGTATTATATTTTGCATTTACAACCGTTTTATATTTAGTTTTTTTTTCTTTGATATCTTGTTCTCTTTTATGATTTTTTTCTCTTCCCAGCAGTATGTGACACCTTTGCACGTGTGCGAAGCTGAACTAGAAAGAAATACGCTGGAATCAGCCATGATTATAAAAAATGCGAACGATATAAATCTAGATCCTTTTAAAACTTGCTTAGAATCTTTTACAGCAACAATGAGCATGTTATGCTTAAATCACTATTCATTAGTCTTCTTCTATTTCCTTTACATGCACAACGATACAGGGGACGAGAGGGGGGAAGGAAGTACCAATGTGTCCACACACACACTGCCACGGGGATAGTATTTAAAAATGGATATTTGTGTTATTCCTTTACTCTACGGACTGCAACAGCTGTGACGTCTGAGAACACGTGTTTCCCTCCTTCGACAGGACAATTTTCCTATACCTACATGTCATTGTTGTAAGAAAATACTCATCCAAAATCGGTAATTCACACTTAAAGCTCTTTATTCGATCACTATAATGTTGTCATCAACTTCCCCCTCCACAGCTTTATATTGAAAATAAGTCACGAATTAAAAGGGAAAGGGTAATATGTAAAGTTTTGCAACAAACAGTCTTTTTCCTCCAAAGGACAATGTTATTAAACGCATACAGAGTTATTCATAATTCCTTCCAAGGTTGTGGGGCGCTTTAATAAAAAAGCAAAGACAAATACAGGAAAAAATAACATATGAAAGAATTCAAGTTTTATTTACATATTTTACAGGTGTACTATATGTGAACCCTTGGTTACATGGCATACATCAATGCGATAGGACAGTTCCTGCTTTACTCTAGTCAACATGGAAATATAAACATTATACCTGACTGCACGTGTTATCCTTTCATGGAGTTCTGTTACATAACGCTGTAAAGGAGGTACAAAAAGTTGGGTCTTTTGTAAAAGACTAAGTTTTAGGATAATGCGAATAAAAAAGAAATATTAACACGTGCTATCAATAACATTCATAGGGTCATGTTGAGTAGAGACAGGGGTGCCCAACATGCGGCCGCGGGCCACATGTAGCCCGCCAGTACCTAAGTTGCGGCCCACCGATTATTTTTTTTTTTTAAAAAATTTATTTATCAGGTTTTTAAAGTTTTTTTAATTTTGAAATTCATTTGAGGTGACACACACACACACATATATATATATATATATATATATATATAAATCTACAATGTATCAGCTTGTTACCTGTTCTTGTTTTAAAATAAATCCTTTTTTGATAATAGAAATGTCCTTTAGATTAAAACAGATTTATATTTTATAAAACAGTTAAATTTTATTTTACTATAGTAAATTACTTTTTTAATAAATTTCGAATTGCATTATGCATATATTTTACTATGGATGGTACATGATTATCTATGTGTGCGACTTTCATTTCTCCTCCTTTTTCTGTTTGGAGTGCCCAAAAAGCAAGAGGGAGTCAGAGATGTCTTTTAAAGTTTAAAAAATATTCAGGACGGTTAAGATAAAAGACAATGTATGCTTAATCGTTTGCGAATGACAGCACTATCAAATTTCAACAATGAGTAACGAAAGATCAATTCAATAGAAGCACCGTAATTTTCAAGAAAACGGCAACACATTGTAATCTTTTAAACATTATTTGATCATTGCATTATTATGTATAAGCAAATAGCAAATATAGGGGGAAACTAGCTGGCTTTACAACCTTAATTCTTTAAACTAAGAGTTTTCTATCATACTACTTTGGCCATCTTATTTTGACCTATAATGTGTGTGTTGTTTAATTTTCATTTATTGTTTAGCTCTAAATTTGATTTGTGGCAGTTAAGTATATGATTAATAATCATACATATATATATTTAATTGAACAGTAGCGATAACAAGCAGAAGTAGAACTTCACACAGACGATGACACATGTACAGTTTCATTTGAAAAGTGTTCAAGTACTATAATTTATTAGTAACTAAATTAATAGCCTTTTTGAAATTAATACTTCTATTATAGTTATAATTAGATGACATTCGGTTGCCAACTAGGACGTTTCTTCGGATTCGCATTAAAATTTTTTTCAAAGATTCCTTTCAACCACGAAACCTAGTAGTCTCAGATAAAGGCATCTATGATCATTGAATTCCATTTGATATCTTCTGTACAATTTTGCTCGATTCTACGTGATTATACATATAGAGTTTCTGCTATTCTTTACATTTTGAATTCACTACTCCTTATTTTTATTGCTAGGTTTCATACAGATAGCCAATAGAATGACCAAAGTTATTACGAGCTGAATCCCCAACAGCACTCAAGACGGCTTTTAAATTTAAATAAGTTTTTGTACTATAACAAATATGCATTATGGGTCGAGAAATACGTCATTTGATGGAGACTTATACAATATGATATTAGGTGTTGGCAGGAACTGTTCAATAAAATTATTCCAGATAAAAATAATGTAATGTTGCAAGAAGGATCTTATTTTTCAGAATGAAATAATATTTCTTATTGCGTTTTATGTCTTTTATCGTTCTATCTGGCATGGCAAATACATACCACCGTTCTTATTTCTTCTTAAAAATCATGGGGGTTTCCAACTGCGTTTAAAATAAATAAAAAAAGAGTAAGAAATTTGCTTATTACCTTAGAGTTTGCGTCTAGAAGAACCAATCTACTCGTACGCTGGAGCTGCATTGGCGTAGACGTCATTGGTGGGAATGGGTGGGCCAGCATAGACGGACGCCTGTGCGTTACCAGTGGAGACGGACGCAACGTTGCTGTTGTAGTCGATGTGCTTGATGCACTCGTTGGTGCCGTCGGCTTTCTTGTAGCACTCGACGGTGATGGCGAACCCGTAGCAAGTGGTCAGCAACGACAGAGCAAGGAGGCACGCTAACACGGATTTCATCATGGATGACTGGAAGAAAACAAAGGGTGGGAATTCTATCATTATAACACAGTGCTTCTCAAACTTTCACCACCTGTGGCGCAATATTAAATCATAACTTTCATCAGGCCCCCCCTTCATACAATAACGATGCATTAAATTCGATAATACGATACTCTGACGATAAAGCTTCAATACGACTTTTACTTCTTAAGTACCACCGGCGTATATAAACGTCTCGCTCAGCCAGTGTGTAAATTGCTCCGGACGTATATATCCGTCTTTTCAATATAGAATTTTCTCTGTCACTGCTGTCCATAAAATTATTCCGAAGTCTGTGGAATACAATAAAATGACCTTGACAGTGTTTGCAAAGGATTTTATTATTTATTCCCCGTTTATCCCTCCCCGCCAATACACCACATACACTTGCATACGTGCAAAATGGTGGCATTAGGGAGTGAATCACGTAAATTTTAATCGGCAGTTAAGGAATTAATTATAAACCGTAAAAATTATCCATATAAGTGTTAATGTTTGCATGTAATTTTACGTATATATATGAAAAGCCCGTGGGGTCACTGGTAATTATTAAACTTGTTCTTAACTTTGTATTGTTAAGTAAATTATAAAATACAATGTGTTGTACTGAATCATTATAAGTGTATTATATCAGCGTAAATGTTTTTATTTTTATTTTTAATTGTTTCAGAATGTACTTTGTTTGTTTACTTTCAATAAACTAATAATTTTTTTTGAATAATCTTTTGCTTTTGATTTTTCTATATGATCGCGCCCCCTTTTAGGGTTATCACACCCTCTAGGGGAACGCGCCCCACAGTTCAAGAAACGCTGTGAAAACCCGAAAAAATATACATCGAAGATAAAGCACTGACTTCAAACCGACCACTTCTAAAATGCCACAGCCCTTAACAAATCCAGAGATATTTTTATTTAAAAAAAATGAGCTACACATTTTTTTAAAAATAGATACATTAAGAAATCGTCTTAATAAGGAAAACAATGTTCAGGAAACAGAGGCTTATATATAGGTGTGAATTTAATTTTTAATAATGTCGCTTTTTGAAGCCTCATGAGAACTCATTCAAGTGCAGAAGACAGCACCTGAGCTGACGCAGCACTCGCTAAACTCTCATCCACTCTCACATCAACGTATGAATTGAGCATCTGTCCTCACTGTCCTTGATGATCAGTCTTCACTGGAGCCAGAACTCGAACCCGCGGCTCGACAATGCCGGTGACCGGTTCGCAACTTTTGGCTTCCGAGCCGCATAGAGAAGTCTGCAAAAAGCTTTGTGAGAAATTGTATTTAAGACGGAAAAAGTTTCTTCTCGTAGTAGCCAATATTTTACAACTGCTAACTTTACTTAAGGCTGCTTTCGGTTAATGTTAAAGAATAGAAGTTGAATTAAATACATTTTTTCAGATATAAAAAAAATGAAAAATTAATGCTATATATTCTGGCTTCACTATCCCTTAGAGAACAATATATTTTATCATTCTTCCTTGTTTTGTCCGAGCTGAGCCATTTTTTTCTGGCATAAAATGTGTTTCGTGGTTTTTCTCCTATACCGTAATGTAAAATGAACTGTCCTTTCACGTGTAAAAAATAATAATAATAATATTCACGGAATTGTTTTGAAATTTCAGAAACGCTATATTGTTAACAGATGTATAAGTTACAATGTTGCAAAATTTCATGAAAATTGAGGCATTTTTCTGCCTGAAAATGTGCTCCGCATTTAGTTCAGGCTCTCGTACTTTTACCGAAAACAGCCTTAAAAAAAGAAAATGCTACTAAAACACTTGTTGATTAGAGTAATTTTAATTTTTTTATATTTCACTTTTTGTGTTCTAGTCAACGTTTCGTTACTCATCAGTACTTGAGATGAACATAAATTCTTCGAACAAAAAATAGAGGCGTTGGTTTTTATCAGGATACTAGCTGCATGGCCCAGCGTTGCACGGGCTATCTCCACTTTTATACATTTTCCCTTTCCATCACAAAATCAGCACTTCTCTAATACTCTTTTTCAAAATGACTTCCACCCATCACCCTCCACCGCTTACCCCGGCGTTGCTCGGGCTTTGTCTTTTCCTCATGACACCAACATTTCTGTGTGTGTGTTTGTATGCGCACAATGTGAGTGATTTCAAAAATTATGTCAAAAAATTTCCCTTTTTCGAAATTTATTCCATTCCACGTATTTTTTATTTAAGACAGGTTTCTTTCCCCTCTCTATAGCCCGAACACGGTTTTTTTAGTGTAAAATTATTGTTCCATCTTCCCCTACTTCTCACAGATAAGATATAGCTTCGAATTTCGATGTATGACTTTAGTTAGTTTCTAAGAATCGAAAATAATAAAATAGATTTCAGATTTTCATGAATCAATCAATCGTTAAATATAGTTAGCTTAAAATGTCTCTAAAATGTTTTTTGATCCAAAATAATAGACGATGTACTTTTTAATTAACAAAAAATTCATTTAGTAATGAAGTAATATAAATAATCCTTTTTAAAAAAAACTTATATATATTTATTAAAATCAAATTTCTATAAGTAATAAATGAAAGAAAAATTAACAGATAGCTATTGAAACGATTGCTTTTTTTCTGAACGTTTGATTAAACATATAAATATATATAAGTTAGAAAAAAACAGTATGGGGAAAGCCTATATATATATATATATATATATATATATACATGTACTGAAAAAACATTAAAAAAACCGATCTGATAAAAACATTTTGATATTTTATTTTAATTTTAACCTTTTTCATTCCTCTAAAAAAACTTAGAACTTTAAGAAGTAGCGTAAAGCAAAATTGAATGCATCTTCCTCTTCAGTTTCGAACCTAAGAACTACCGTTTTATAAGGCAGCCGGTTTAACAACCCCGTTGTCGGTTCCATTGGGGAAGAGCAGTAAAAATACCTTTAAAACATCGGAAGATTTTTTTCAATTTCTCATTTCGTTAAGGTTAAAATTGTTTTAAGGTTTTTTGTTAAGGTTAATTGTTAATTTTTTGTTAAGGTTAAAATTTTTTTCGGGCTTCATTTTTAAGTTAATGCTTACAAACTTCATATATCGATTGGAAACAACGGTAATTTTTAAACAAAAAACTTTTAAAAAGTAATGTTTACATATTTATCGCAAAAGGGAAAAAAATGAAAAACACATTTTTTTTAAACTGTAATTTTTAAGATATTTTATCAATATTTATACAGATTACGTATAATATTGTTCTACACACGGAAAAAAAGTTTCATGAGATTATTTTTATAAATAAAGAAGTTATTAAATATTTAAATAAAATTTTGAGTATTTTTTGAAATATCGTAAAAAAAAACAGTTTTTGACATTAATTTTTTTTAATGACTGATTCTAAAAGAGAAAAAAACATGAACTTTTTTAGAGTAAAATATTTTTTTCAATAACGTGGAAGAAAGTGTAAGCGGAACCATTTAGAAATCGTATTCATAAAAACGTATCGATTTTGACTCATTTTAAAAAAATCGTAAAAAGAAAATATAATTATTTTGTAAAATAAATTATACGTTTTTGTGGCGAAATAAATGATCTTTCCGAATCTGTAATTATTATTTGTCTGAGTCTCTTGAAAAAAATTAGATCGCGTTTTAATAACATCTGAAAAAAAGTTCCGAATTTCCCCTGGCGGTGAAAAATGGTACTAATTATGCGTTTTAAGGTTTTTAATTAATATCTTTTTAACTAATTCGACTATCGGAATATAAATGATCAAAACGGATTCCTTGGATCATTCCCAAAATTTTGGTACATTCGGCGAGTTTTTGCGTCGTGTGGTTCGTGAAAAAATAGGGAAGCATAGATTCAAACATAGATATATACGTTTGTTTACCTACGAATTTTAATAGTGTAGATAATAAAGTTTGCAATGTGGTCTCATATCTCATTCAACTCAAAGAATCAGAAAAGATTAGAGATATATATCTAAATAGTTTTTTAATAGAGGAATAAAAAAAGTTGCAAGTGTTGAGCATTGCATACATACATATATATATATAATATATTTATTTACATATATATATATACTATATATATATATATATATATTATATATATATATATATATATATATATATATATATATATATGATTTAAGATTAAGATTCAGGGTTTGGAAGTAAAGTTGTATATCTTTCATAAAATGTTATGCTATAACAAAAGCAAATTTTAAGATCATGTATGCTTCTTCCCCAAACCCTTTTAACACCCTTGACCTTCGGGCAGCGACAAGATTACACGCAGTTGAAAACAAACTGAAATCTCTGCTATACCTATTCTATAGATTATTTTTACGTTTTAGTAAATGAATATTTACACACTTATTAGAATATTTTTGATTTCTAATTCATTATTATTGAGTAGAAATAGAAATGAATAAATCCTTTCGTGTTTTTTACAAATAATTATTAAGGTTAAAAGGAACATTAACAGTGCTTCTTCAGGAGAGATATGATTTCAAAACAAAGGGAGTAGGTGATGGTAAAAAATTTTTTATACACAATCAAAAAAAAAACCGGAAAACTTAATTTGGTTACCAAAACGATAATAAATTTACAGCATGATACAAAGGACTATTAAATTATATCACAATTACTAAAAATATCTGATTATATTTTGAACAAATATAAAGACATATTAAGAAAATTTTTAATTTCTGAGTTTCTATTACAGAATTGAAATGTATGTTAACTTACTATCCCACTCACTGTAAGGTAAGAAAAAGATTTTTTTTACTTATTGTGTTTCCTAGAACAGGTGCAACATTTACAGCTTGCGATGAAAAAGCTACTTATAGATTTTTTTGTGGTATTTATTATTCAATTTATATCAATTACAGGCTTAGATTTTCCGTATAAGATCCAAATGATTTCCTTTTTGCACGCTCCTTAAAAAGGATTTTTACCACCTAATTTGTAAATACAGTAGTACGTGGCCCTCATGGGCTGTTGCGCCACTGAGTTAAGTTGTTTATAATTTTCTATAATTGGTGAAGAAATTTTCAAGCGTTCCCAATAATAAAGAAAATCTTGTTTAGGTTAGACTTCATTTTAATAATCCTGCCCCACGAAAATATAAAATTAATTTCTTGTATAGTATAATACTGTTTTAATCGATAATTTATTGAATTTGAAATAAACATACTCTTTGGTACTCCTGGAAAAAAGTTTTGCATCTTTTCTAAAGTAAATAATTCGATTCTTTTATCATCCTTTAAATTAAAATTGTCTTCGCTGAATCCCACAGAAATTTGAACATATTTTTAATAGAGGAATACCCCGATACTAAGATTAGATTTTGATTTCCCTAACCTATATTTTATTAAGTTGATGCTTTTTTGTTTTGAAATTAAACTTTTTATTCTTGTATTAAACATGTTCTTTACTTCGTTTTTACATTGTAGCACTTAATTTATCCTTGACTATCTACTAAAGGAATAAATAAGAACATATTTGTAAAATATTCATAATTTTAAAGACGCTACAACCTCTAACAATAAAGTTGTGGCCGCGGTAGCCGAGTGGTATAGGTATCGGACTGTGGCTTGCTTTGTCACGGGTTCGAGCCCAGTACCACTAAAGACCCGCCGTGTAGGGCAGCGATGCACGTTAAATCTGTCGAGAGCTGAAACGTCCTCCCGTTGGTGTGGTGTGGTAGTTAGGAGAGGGGGGTGCCAGCTCAGGTGTCGTCCACGTCACTTGACCATGGTTCAAAATTACGTGGTCCGTCGCCAAAAGCCCTCGTGTAGCTGAACAGTGCGACGTTAATATTCAATCAATCAATCTAACAATAAAATTTGATGAATGATGTCAGAACGGCCGATCTGGCAACACTTGCGAAATAAACGCTGCACATATTCAGCTGTAGGTGTTGGCCATCAGCCCCCACATTGTTCAGTTGAGCGTCATTTGTGTTCCGTGTAAGACATTGCTTCTCAAACTTTCAATATTTGCGACTCAATATTCAATCATGATTTTCATCGCCCCCTCTTCCTTGTAATAACAATGCATTGAATTTAATAATACTATACTTTGAGTCTAAAGCTACATTGCGACTTTAACCTCTGAAGTGCCACCGACATATATAAACGTCTCACTCACCCCAAAACTTGATTGTCGCAGACGTATATATACGTCTTTCCAAAGTATGATCTTACCTGTGCATTGCTGTCCATAAAATTATTCCAAAGGCTTTGCATTATAATAAAAGGACCTTGACAGTGTTTACGAAGGATTTACTTATTTCAGAGGGATTTTCTTATTTATTCCCTTTATCCCTCCCCGCCAATACACCACATACACTTGCATGCGTGCAAAACGGTCGCATTGGGGAGTGAAATGAGTAACTTTTGATCGACAGTTAAGGGGTTAATTATAAACCACATATATAAATTATCAAGATAAGTGTTAATTCTAGTATATAATTTTATGTATGACAAACACACATGGGGTGCCTGGTAATTATTAAATTTGTTCTTAACTTAGTATTGTCAAATTAAATATAAAGTATATTGTGCAGTTACATTTATAAGATTATTATATCAGAGAAAATGTGTCTGATTATGGGAGTTATGTTAATCAGTGTAATTATCTCAGTATGTATTTTGTTTGTGTGTTTACTTTGAGTAAATCAATATATTTTTTTAAATAATCTTTTGTTTTCGACTTTTCAATATGTTCGAGTCCCCTTTGCAGGGTTATCACCCCCTTAGGGGAGTGCGCCTCACAGTTAGAGAAACGCTGGTGTAAGACTTGTTTTACAAAGTGTATGCTTAGTGAGTTGACTCTTAACTGCGAACAGGAAAATGAACGAACAAAAGATCAATTTAAAGTTTTGTTTTAATCTTTGCAAGACACCGAAAGAATCTTTTGCGACAGTGGTACAAGATTATGAACATCAAGCACTTTCCATGAAGTGTGTGTACGAGTGGTTCACCCAATTTCGAGAAGGCCGGAAAAACGTTTCTGAAAACCACCGTAGTGGAAGACAGGGGACCTAAATCAGTGACGAAAACTTTGAAAAAAATGGGGAAATTAATCGCGAAAGATCGTCGATTAACTGTGCGCACAATAGCTGACGAACTGCAGAATAACCGTGAATAACAACAAATTGATATCCTGAATTTAGGGATGAGAAAAAGGTGTGGCTGTCTTGAGCCACATCACTTGACTCATGATCAGAAGCAGGCACGTTTAGAAGCTTCACAGGATATTGTCGAAACGGCGCGGATGCGACACTAAATTTCTTGAACTGTATTTTGACTGAGGATCAGTCCTGGAGTCTCAGGTATGAAAAGAAAACGAAAACTCCTTGAAACGAAACGGCAAAGCATGAAATGGTGTTCTCCTGCATCACCTCGTCGGGAAAAGTTCAGAGCAGGAAACGGCGAATAATGCTGCAAGGTACATTGAATTTTTGACCCGTTTTATGAAACGTCTACGCAGGGTGTGACCCCAGTACGCACAATAAGGGTCATAGTTATTTGTTTGCAACAATCTTATCTCCACACAGCCAATATCGTCAAACGGCTCCTGGCAAAAAAAAGGGGTGGTGCAAACTGAACATCCACTATAATCGCCAGATCTCAATACTCCAGACTTCTTACGATTTCTACGACTCAAACTCACTTTGAAAGGAAAGAGATTCGACGATATTCTTAACATCCAAAGAAACATGACGAGGCTTTTGAACTCCATCCCAAAAGCAGACTTCTTGCAAAGTTTCCAGGACATGTATGGTAGATCTCAGCGGTGTATAGTTAAGAGAGTTCATTATTTCGAAGGACAGTAAGGTAACTTTTGTTAATATTTTATCAGCATAAATGTTACCGGTTTGTTCGCCGAATTTTATTGTTACAGGTTGTATATAACATATATAAATGTATTTGTTTCAACTATATATATATGAACGTTATATTTTGGGACATTTCTTCTATCACGAAATAATGCACATAATATTAAGCGAAACAAATGCTTTAAAATGCTTTTTATGATCTACAAAATACTTATTTTTGAAGTGGCCACGGTTGCCTAATGCTAACACTCACGGCTGATCTGTCATGGGTTTGCTCGGCATTGAATCTAGGAGAAGGAGGTGCAAGCTCAGGTATCATCCTCATCATTTGACAGTGGCTTAAAATTACGAGGCCCCTCACCAATAGCTCTCGTGTTGCTTTATAATGCGACATTAATAAATTCTCCCTTAAGGCTGTCTTCCGTAAAAGTACGAGAGCTTGAACTAAACATAAAACGCATTTTCAGACAGAAAAATGCCTCAATTTCCATGGAAATTTGTTACATTATAACTCATACCTTTGTTAACAATGTAGTGTTTTTAAAAGTTTCAAAATGTTTCATGAATACTTTATTTTTCGTTTTAATACGTGAAGGCATAGCCCATTTAACATTACGTTACAGGAAAAAAATCGCGAAACACATTTTGTACAAGAAAAAATTAATCGACTCGGTTAAAAATGGAATATATGATAATAAATGCTGCTCTCCAAAGGATAGTGAAGCTAGAATATCGTATAATTTTTCAATTATTTTATATCTGAAAAAATGTTCCGAATTCCTGTCCTATCAACCGAAAACAGCCTTAAGATCTTTTTTAAGGTATCCGAATACTTGCTACTTTTTTTTAAAAAAAAATGGAGGTATTGGGATTTTTTTATGGCTTCTAGATTTATTTAGTACATTTTAAGGAAAATATGCTAAAATTAAGAAGAGAAAAATAAATTATTATTACTAAAATGGGAAAAAATGGGTAAAAATTGACAAAAAATGACAAACGAGGCCCACTCAATAATAGTAAATGAAT
Source organism: Trichonephila clavipes (assembly GCA_019973935.1). Lineage (NCBI taxonomy): Eukaryota > Metazoa > Arthropoda > Arachnida > Araneae > Nephilidae > Trichonephila > Trichonephila clavipes. The sequence continues at coordinate 99,771 of BMAU01015489.1, forward strand.
AAAATTTCAATTTTTCAATTTTGAATTATTACTTTGCTATTCCTTTTGGAAATGACCTTCAGGATAAGAGATATTTTAATTTTTACAAAATATAGAGCACTTCATCTTAGCTATTATATGAAATTGCTTAAAAAAACAATGATTATATTCACAAAAAGAACTGTAAATTTTGTAATAAAACAATGATGGATAAATCTGAAGGTTAAAACACTTCTACTGTTATACAGAACATACGCAAAAAGTGTTTCAGCAAATTATTTCAAAAACTTTTTAACAATCGCTGTCCCCGTTGAGCTTTTCGAAAAAAGCACATTTCGAGTAAAACGAATTTTAAAGTTTGACATCTTGTGTAAAGTAATGGCATCTGCTTTTACTAAAACACTTGTAGTTTTTGTTCTAGTGAATGAAAAATAAAAAATTTGGTATTTTTATAAAGCTAATAAGATGGCCTATAAAATAAAATGATAAAAACAAGTTTGGAAATTCTCAATCTTAGGGTAGTAGGATACCTTAAAGTCAATTTAGAGGTTTTCTTTGTCTTTTTGTATTACATAATATTAAACGAAAGCGAAATTGATATATGATGATATCAGTTTCCATTATAGTTTATCAATGAGTGGCTATAAATTTTTTTGGCGCATTCACCTCTTTCAAAAATAATTATAAAATGGTTCACATTTCTTGCAGGACTTTGCAAATCAATACTTCATTATAAAAAGTTTTTATACTCTTAAAACTACGTATAATTTCACAAACACTTATAATTTCCATTTTAAAGTACAATACATCTAACAAGAAAGTGTACAAAAAACATCCAGGATTTTGGATTCCAATTAAATTCACATGAATTTGTATCGAAGAGAGTTCCAGGAAAAGATAACCACACGTTAGTTAAAATAAATAGCTACTTTAATTTATATAAATTAAATTTTTATTAATTCTTATTCTAATAATTGTTTTTATAACAGTGATTTAATTATTCGTTTCGAAAAAAAAATTTCTAGGTTTTTAAGAGTGTTTTAATACATAGTCCAGAATGAATAAATATTTATATTGTTATGAGACTGTTATTAACGTTTTAGTATTTTTTTGTCCTACACCTGCTAAGGTATGGTCTAAGATGTTGGTTGAATAAAAGTAAAGTAAACTTAAGACAAGATGTTGAATATACATACTATACTACCTTAGCTTAACTATATTTTCTTATGGTTCGTAAACAAAACTTGACTGATTTTTTGAAAAAAATTATTATATTTCCCAAATAAAGAAGAAAAAATTTTCATTGTGAAAATGAATAAGTTTTTTTTTATTTCTAAAGAAATAACAAGTATAATACAAAAAAAATCTTTTTAAGTAAATTTCTACTTAGATCAACAAAGAAAAATTTTATTTTAGCTACTCTTATTAAATAGTTACAATTAATATAAATATGTATTTATATAGGACCGATTCACAACATTATGTGGTAATTAATTTTTATTAATCATTTTTATTAGTATTTTTTTATTAGTATCGTACTGTCATCCAAAACAATCGTGTATATAAAATTTCAGTTCAACTGAACGCGTGAGAAAAAAAATCTTTTAAAGTTTTGACTCAAGTCGCTAAAAAGGAAACCAACGAGACTGTATCTGTAATTCTTCAAAAAAATTGTTTCATTTAATTAGTTTTAATTAATTGTAATTAAATTATCGTATTTTCGTAATTATCGTAAAATTTCAGCTCAAATCAGTGCTTTAAAATTTGAGGGAAAAAATCCTTTTCAAGTTTTGACACAAGTCGCCGAAAAGGATGCCAACGTGACTGTATTTGTAACCCTTTGAATATTTAGTTTTAATCAATTAATTTGGATTAATTATAATTAAATTATCGTATTGTCATCCAAAATAATTGTGTGTATAAAATTTCAGCTCAGTTGAAACCTTTAAAATGTATTTTATTAACGATTGAAAATTCCACCAAGATAAATAAATAAATATAGAGAGAGTGTGAGCTAATAGTACGAATTGAAAAAGTATCCAAAATTTCAGATTCCTTAAAATAAGTAAGGTTGTTAAACATAAGAAAACTACACTCAAATTTTAAAAATAATAGTTTTATCCTACTTTTCATCTTTTAAATTTAATATTTTTATTCTGAGACTTTACTGCGTAATTGTTTTATGTTTCAGAACGAAGAAATACGTTTTCTGGAACAGCGGTTGTCAAACTTTTTGACCTCATGGGCCAGTAAATTCATAATTTAAATCTCGCGGACCACTAAAAGGATTTTGCGAATGTTAAATATATTTATCAAAAAAATTGAAATCTAAGTACGCAATCATTGCATCTTAAAACATAACGTGATAAGTGAGTATATTCCACGTTTATTTGGGGACCAGCGAAATTTTCTCGCGGAACACCACTTTGGCGACCTCTGCTCTAAGAAATCCTTTGTTTAGAATCAATATTAATCGATTCGTTATCTATTACATTCAATTAGTTTCAAAATTTATACCTTAATAGAATTTTTATATTAAGAAATAACACACAAGGCTTGAAAAAATTTGCTTAAGAAGAAATACTTTCTGCTTACCTTTCGGAAAGTATAGGTTTCCACAGCAAAAATCACAAGATAACTGTGAAAAGATCAGCGAATAAAACCACAACTTTTTCGTTGACTTTTATATACAAGTTTTAATTTAATCGTGTTCTTTTTATAACAATAAGATATATTTTTCTTCCTTTCTTAAACTTTTTAAAACAAACATTACTAAAAATCTGATCGATATCAAGCACGTTTATTGTACAATACATATTTTATATGCAGCATAATAATATATGCTTTTGTTCTCTAGAGATTTTCTGACGTAGGACGATGTCATTTTAAAACAGTGGCTACTAGACGATGCTATATTGTACACCCTCTCTACAGTTTTTTTTTCAATTTATTACTAAACATATCACGATTTTAAAAACTTGCGAGAAATAAATAACCAAATGTGCAAAGTTTCTTCTTCGGGAAAATGTGTCGAGAAAATATTGTGCATTATCAAAAAGTAATAATTTAGACTCTATGCAAAAATGCGACACTTTGATTCCTAATTTTAGTTGGAGCTGTCGCAAATGATGACTTTTGTAACGTTTGTTACCAGGTTACACAACTTGAAGAACAAAAGATAAGAATTGGAACCACGTTTTATAATACAAGAAGAAAAGAAAAGAGAAAATTCAAAAAATATTTGTAAGAAATGAAATTCAAATGAATCTGTTTCCCCCTTCTTGACAGGTTTTTGTTTGCTGACGATCGTGCTGGAAATATTCCATACGTACCACATGTCGAAAAAAAAAGGAATTCTCAATTTTTGTTCGAAGATCTGTTTCTTCCCTTTTTTTCATTCATTGAAGTTTGTATAATTACTCATAAATACCCGAAGGTGTAAAATTCTTTGACTGTCTAAATCAGGGGGGCAACCCGCTATAGTGTAGCACGATGGAGTTGTATCAGTAGCACGCAGAGAATTAATGAAAAAATTTAAAAAATTGAAAATATAATAAATAACCATTTTTTACAATTTTATTGAAATGGGCAGACAAAAAAGCTCAAAATTTAGATCAAAATATGCTTGTGAACAAATTTTTTCTGCAATGGACAGAACAAAATAAGTATCAGTCAAAACTAGCTAATGTGCACCTATAATATCTGTAAGATCTAATCCTAATATGGGTGAATTGGTAAAAGAAGAAAGTAGTATTTCGGAAGAGTTTCATTAAGTAGATACTGAATTAACGCTCAGTGGCGTAACAGCCTATGAGGGCCAGGGTCTTCTGTGCCCATTCCATATACGTGGCCATTAGACACTGAGGTGCATGAGCAGATTCCAGATCAGGTGGTCAGTCTGAAGTGAGACCCCAGTGTTTAAGTCCCCAAGCAAGCTCTCTCTCGGTACTGATTTATCGACCCACTGCAGTAGAGATGAAAGGCTGACTCGATCTTGCCCAGCCCGGGAATAGAACCCGGTCCTGTGGTGCGGAAGCGTCATACGCTACCACTCGACCACAGGGCCTTAAGTTGGTACTGAGTGATTAATAATTATTTCGAATTAAATGATTAAAGTTACTCATTTTTATTTTACACCTAACCTAAGTGATTCGACTTGTAAAAATTTATCAGCTGTAAGACCAAAGTTTGTACTTACGTCTTATTTATTATATCATTTTAAAATTTCAACTACAGAGAAGTTGAATTTCAACTACAGAGAAGTTAAAAATGTACTATTGAGTAAAAATCATAACATTTTTTTTTCAATTTTCTATATTTGTTTGATGGAAAAGTTGGAAGTTGCAAGCATAATAATTTTAATCATCTAATATTGGCACTATTCTCAAAAAAGTTTTCCACCCCTGATCTAAATCAACTCTATTTATCAATATAAATGGTTAAATTAGTGCATTTTAAGCAGCATTTTCTTAAAAATTTAATGTACTTTTAATATGGTTAAGATATTCTACCGCAATTGAAAAATATTTTTTTATAAATAAAATTTGAGATATGAGGATTTTTTTTTGTGATTTTTCAAATTTATTTACAAGGGAGGGCACGACTAAGGAAATTCATTTGGGAGCGAGACTTGAGGTAATAGTAATACTCCTTTAGGGTGTTCACCCCTCAATTTAATTCCGCCGAATGGTCAGTCCATTCGGAGAAAATAGTCTTCAAAATTAATGCATAGCTTTTATACAATTATATTTTAGCTGCCTTCAGGGACGCAATGGCACTGTTAGCAAGACGCCTGCTTTCAATGCGGGAGGACAGGGTTCGATTCACGAAATCAATTTCTTTTTCTTCAAATCGTTTAATTATTCTTTTTAATTAAATAAATTTATCTTGGAAAGGTTTATCAAATATTAAATGATATCTTATGTAATTATTTTGTATTTTATAAAGTAAAAAAATTACTGTATTTATATAAATATTTATATTAAATTTTATAAATATATTTTTATATTAAAGTAAATAATGTGTTTATAATAAAATATATAATATATATATATATATATATATATATATATTCTTCTTTTGTAGTTTTTTTTTTTTTTATTTCTCTATAATTTTGTTCTTCATGTTCAGGTTTTATATTTTTATTATGATATTTCTTGTTATGTTCTTTATCTATTATTTCTTATTTTTGATATATAATACATATTTCTTTTATATATATATATATATATATATATATATATATATATATGTTATATATTAAATGATATTTTATATAAAATTAGTTACAAATAGTTTTATAATGTGAAATACAATATACTAAAAATAAAATATTATATATAGCATAAAATAATTTATAAAGTATATTATTATCATATTAAATTAACTATTTTATAATTAATATAATAAAAATAATTTGTCACCTTTTTTTAATAATTTATGTCACGAGCTATTGCGTCACTGGTGGTACTTAAAACTTAATTGTATAAAAGCTAAGCATGAATTTCGAAGGCAATTTCTCCGAATCGTCTGGCCATTCGACGGAATTACATTGAGGGTTGAACACCCTAAGGGAGTACTACTGTAAAGCCAAGTGTCGACCCCAAATAAAATTCCTTCGTCGTAGCCTCCTTTTGTTAGTAAATTATACAATGAAAAGACTAAAATTGTAAAGAAAAAGCATCTTTTTTAACATAAAGGGGAGAAAAATGATGAAAAGAAAATTACATAAACACGGCCCACGTAAACAAATGCTTTTGGCCAAACTTTCAATATATATATATATATATATATATGTTACATTATCATTCAATTTTAAAATGACTTAAAGAAAAGATATTTAAAATTTTCAAATAATGAAAAACGATTTTATTTAGTAAATATATTACATTGCTTTAAAAATACACTTGCTATATTCGTAAATTTTACTATCACTCAATAATTTTTTTGTTGTTTCTTTTGTTTTTTTTTTTGCCACCTGTCTGACGAAATTCATCATGTCAAGGGGGCGTTGCTCTGAGCACCACACAAGTGACAGCACGATTTAGCTCGGTGTCACTCCAATTTTGAGGGAGAACACCCCCCTGGGTGTGTTCAGGGGCCTCCCACATCTTATCCTCTGACACCAACCTCATCAGAGTACTTGTGGCTCAACGGCTGTTTAGAGTACCCTCATGCCGTGGAGGCTCTATACATTTACAAACATCCATATCTTTTCCCGGATTCGAACCCGGGCCCTACTGTACAGCATTCAATGATGCTAGCCACAATACCAGATGGGCTACCGTAGATTATTTTAAATAATTTATTATAATATTACTAATTATATAAAATAATTCTAATATTACACTTTCAAAATAATTCTTATATTACACTAAACATTCATGAGAAAAATCCGGTTAACTATATTGTCAGCAATCTCTGTCCTCGTTTGAAATTTTCCTACAAAAGATGCTTTTTGTGTGAAATGCTTTTTAATATCAATAATTTTAAAAGGCATCCACTCCAACTGAAACATTTGTCACATTTGTACCAGTAAACGGGGAATAAAGAAAGGTAAATGAAATAAAGAAGAAAAGAAAAACTAGGCATTTTTATAAATCTAAAGTAAACTTTTCTACTAACTTAAATTATGAAACATTTTTGTCAATTGATGATTAAATCCACGAATTTAAAGTAATCGGAAATCTTAAAATATGAATTTGTTAAAATTCTACTTATGAAAAAGTGTAAAATAAAAAATACAATTAATATTTCCATATATAAAAATATCTTTCCTATCCGACTTTGTATTTTTTCTTAAATTAAGTCATTTGTGCAATAAACACCCGACTTTAAAATCTCTCTTCAAAAATATGAAGAAATAGTTGAAGTAAATTAAATGATTGATTAATATACAGTTAATATACACTCATGGACAAAAAAAATTAGCGCACCAAGGAGGAGTCGTCAAAATGAAATGAAATTTTACATACGTCATGACTACTTTGAAATAAGTAAATGATTATACAAAATCAAATAAAAAGAATCATTTATTTCAGAAAAAAAAGCAAAAGAACGGAGGATTTAATACCCTGTTGAACCCCTCTACCGCGAAAGCATGATGCCATACAATCTGGCATTGAGGAATACAAGTTATGTATGAAGTCTGGAGACATTTTGTTCCATAGTTGCTGCAACCTTGCCTGTAGTTCGTTCAAACTCATGGTATCCCCAACTCGCCGTCCCAAATGATCCCATATATGCTCGATTGGAGACAAATATGGGGATAGGGCAGGGTAGGGCAGTAACAGTGTGAAGACCGTCTTGTGATACCCTTGACGCGTAAACCGAGCATTGTCTTATTGAAAAATGGCTCCTGAGAGTCGTTGCATGAGTGGCAACACATGTGGTTGCAGGATTTAATGGACATACCACTGGACTGCCATGGTGTCACGGATCAATACTGGGGTGACCGTGTATTGTAGGCAATGACATCCCATACCATCACACCAGCTGTTGAGACGATGTATCACTGTAAAGCAAAGGCAGAATTGAGGTGTTCACCACGGGACTTCCACACACGAACACGATTGTCATCACTGCTGAGATTGAATCTGGATTCGCGTTGCTTAAGATGCCCTGGTTCCATTCCGCTGCAGTCCAGTTTCCTCGTGCGAGGCACCACTCTAAACGGAGGTATGTATGGGTGGGCGTCAAGGGCAGCATACGTAATGGGCGCCTCGATTCTAGATGTCCTTCAGCTAGGCGCCTTCGTATGGTTCGAGAAGACACAGGGGCCCCGAATGAAAGTGCTACCTGTGCCTGGAAGGCAACCGATGTAGCAATCGCGTGCATTTATTACGATGTGGTGGTCTTCTCGACGACTAGTCTGTCGAGGGCATCCTACAACTGGTCTTCGTGTAAATGATATCTTTAGGATCTACTGGTCCCAACACCTCATCACAACACAGTCAGAGCGGCCTGATTGACGAGCTACTCGCCTAGATGACCACCCAGCTTCCATCATGCTGATGATTCTCCATCTCTTAAACTGAGACAACTGCTCATATTTTCTTCAACAAGGACGTAATGGCATGTCTACCTCGGCTCTTGATTTGTTAACGATTCAGCACACTCAATCAAGCTTTAGTTACCTGTTTTATACTCCATGGAAAACGACGTTAAACGCCCTCTACCGGCTATACGTAATGCGCAATCACTCTGCATTTCTAATCATTTGCATATCTCTTTGACATGTACTATCTTGCCATGTTTCGTTACGATCCCGAAATTATTTCTTGGTGCGCTAATTTTTTTGTCCATGAATCTATAAATGATTAATATGTGGCGGGTCTTTAAACGGCCTTCACATTAATCCTCTTGGGAAATCTTTCGCCTAGCATGCGCGTTTAATTCACAGCCATCCCTCTCAAGAAGAAACCCTGATATGTAGATTAGTTCGACTATATAAAGATAGAGATTTGTAATTGCAGAAAGAAGGAGCTGAGAAGCGTTTACAGTCACCACGAAGGTGAGATAAAATGAAGTTGATTTTCGCAGCTTATGATTAAGAGCGGTATTTGCCACTGTCTTAAATTAATGGATTGAGGATTTACAGTCAACGATAGATTAGGTTAAATTCAATTGGTTACTAGCGTTGTTCGCTTAAGGTTTATTGCTTTCTTCCTACCACTTATAGGACATTCACTTAAAGGTTAAACTGTTGTTGATTAGTGTGCTTGAGTAAAACAATTGTTGTAATGGAAGTTTCTGGTTCTTAGGTAGGCAAGACGGTGTAGGAGCAATTTCAGAGGTAATCCACACACAAATGGCTCTAGTTTATTTTATGTGTACATTATAAGAACTTATTCGTTATAATTAATTTTAAATATGCTCAGTGCTATTCTTTCAGAAAAAAATAATACAATTAATTATTTTTTGACAAAATTATATGTTTCAAATTTATAGAAAATATTATTTCTTAAATCTTGCTAAACATTCAGTGCACATTAATTTGACAGGAATGTACGATTAAAAAAAGTACTTACTTTTTTCGAAGGTTAAAAATGTATACATTATATTCTCTCTCTTGGGCTAAAAGCAGAGTAAATTGTTGTTTAAGGTACATAATTTTCTTCTTAAACATATATAAATGTTTAAGAAGAAATATATGTAATATACACTGGTGTGCAAAAATTAAGGACGAAGTCGAAAAATTAGCATATCAGCTGAACGAAGAGGCAGAGTGGACAAAAAAGACCAATCAGGAGATTAAGTAAGGTGATGTACGGTAGCACATGCGCAGATATGCAGGTAGACGTAATGGGGGAGAGTCTGAGTAGTAAAACCATGTTGCCGGTGTAAGATCAGTATTTCTGGCAAAGAGATTGCACGCCGTATAACAGTTAAAATCACACCGAGTTGCTGCCTCAGCGAGAAATGGCCAATAATCAATCTGTTAGACGACATCTGGATGCTTTTACCCGAGGTCGAATCATTGGGAAGTTGGAGGAAGGCCGCAGTGTGACAAGTGTGGCTGCAGAGTTCGGAATTGCTCACAGCATCGTTTCACGACTTTGGAGACAATTTCAAACTACAGGAACAGCTATCCGGGGTTCAGTATTGGTCGTCGACGATGAACCACACCCGCAGATGACCGGTACATTGTCTTACAGGCCAGAAGAAACAGGCGGCAGACAGCGGAGAAATCGCTGGCCAGAAGAGACACACGCCCTGTACGGTGTGTACCTTTAACACCTGCCCATCGGAGAAGGCGTTCTCTGTGGTGCCGGGAACATCGGAATTGGAGAGACAATGAATGGGGACGAGTACTCTTTACAGATGAGAGCAGTTTCAGTTTGAGTAGTGATTCTCATCGCATACTCATCTGGAGAGAGCGGGGAAGCCGCAATCATCCCTCGAACGTCATTGAAAGAGACAGGTATGGAGGTCGCGGTGTTCTCGTTTGGGGAGGCATCATGCTTGTTAGTCGTACAGACCTTCACATCTTCGACGCAGGTTCAGTCAACGGGACCCGTTATTGTAACGAGATTCTTCTTCCATATGTGCGTCTTTTTAGAGGCGCTATGGGTCTGCAGTTCCTTTTCACGGACGACAATGCACCCTGTCATCGCACATTAGCTGCCTAATAGCTCTTAGAGAGTGAGGATATTGAACGTATGGATTGGCCGGCATGATCTCCGAATCTCAATCCCATCGAGCATGTATGGGATTTTCTAGGCAGACGCTTGGCAGCTCGTACCATCAGCAACGATTCGGGAGCTTCGATTGGCGCTGCAAGACGAATGGGCAGCAATGCCTCAACAACTCATTGACACCCTCATTCTCAGCATGGGCAGACGCTGTGAAACCTGCCTAGCAGTCAGGGGGGAGATCATATCCCCTACTAAAGACCGGATGTTTCTTGCTGGACACCCATCACAGGGATGTTTCGGCCTTCAGTCGCATTGCGCTCCATGCTACTTTTTCAATCAAGCTTCTTTTTATCCCTCTGATTTCTCTTTTAGTAAGTGTTGCTTACATTACACATGTCCTTACGTATTGGGGATCTTACGGTATTAAATGTGTTGATTTGGAAAGCTTTTGTACAAAGTTATATTGAAAAAACCGTCTCGTCCTTAATTTTTGCACACCAGTGTATATATTCAACAAAATTAATTTTATTAGAGTACATTTTATTTACATAGATATATTCAAACATTTCCGCACACACATATTTTATTCTCTCTTTTTTTAAAATTATTATTGATAATGATACAATACCAAAGAAGCAACATTAAAAGCGTTCAACAATTCCTTTTTCGTTTTTTGTTTTTCATCAACAGCCATCTACACCAGTGTTTCTCAAACTGTGGGGTGTGGCCCCCTGAGGGGCGCGGTAACCCTGCGAGGGGGGCGCGAGCATAATGAAATTAAAAGTTTTAAAAAAATAATTTTTGGAATGAAATAAAACACAAAATGCTTTCTGACATAATAAAAAATGTACATTTACACTGATATAATTTATATATAGATAGATCATCTGGTGATCATCAAAAATAAAAGATTCCACTCAAACGCTCATTAGCTATCTTTGATCGATCCTATAACCAAATAAAAAAAGACATTTTGTTTGCTTTAATGCAATCCCATGATGAGTGATTTTTATTACGTTTCTTTCAACCCCTAAAATAATACTTTTGATTATCATATATTTGACTTTCAAGCTTACTGGCTTGTTTTACTCCGTCTCTTTTTCTTTTAGGAAAGTTGTAAATAATATTTTTCTGTTGCTTTTTTTCCCATGTGAATGACTTTTATGATATATGGATAAGCATATTGAGCAGTTTGAAGGATTGTTTGGCCAAAATGTATTTTTATGAATATTCTGAAACATATAATGCATAAAGAAAAACGTTTTACACAATTATTTTTTTGTACATGCTACACTTTCACCATGTACAATTTTGTGGTTTTGATTGCTGTGTTGTTAGACTTATTATGGTTCATAAATGTAAATGAGCAAAATATTTAAAAAAATGGACATTTGTGATCCCTATTGAAAGAAGTTGAAACTGATCAAGCAATTGAAAAACCTGCTGAAATAATGCATATTAATCATGTTAGCAAAAGTAAATTTGAGAAAAGCAATGTACATGAAACGAAAGAAAATTTTCAAGATAGCGAAAGTAAGTATGAAAAAAGCGTTAGACATGAAACGTTTGAGTTGATTGGAAATTTTGCCAATAATATAGCACTCCACCTTGTTAAAAAGAGACAAGAAAGAAAAACTTCAAAATGCTATTCGTAGATCATCAAACGATAGCAAACTACAAAAACGTGAACAAAATATGACAGTTTTGCTAGAAAATAACGTTCCTGTATTGCTGGCGAAAAGTGTCTGTGATTTATGTCCTTTATATTAAGGACATCCACATTTAGAACATTTTCTTTAGTTCTGTTGTATTTTTTCTCAAACTATCAAAGAAAAATTGAAAAGTCCTTGAAAGTAGGTAAGTATATTTTCTCTTAGTTAAATTATTTATGAATTGGGATTTTTATCGTGTATAGTAAAAATAATTATAAAATAAATTATAGTTTTAAAACAAGCTAAAAACACGCTTTTATAGGGAATCGAACTAAAAAGTAATATATATATATATATATATATATAAATATATGTCAGGTTTGAAAAGTTTAGGTTCAAAATTAAGGAAGTAATAAATGAAAATAGAGCGAACTCTTTACCATCGCGTAAGGATTTATGAGTAAACAAGCCTGTTAAAAGGAGCAACGAGCGCTGACGAAGGCGAACGCATACTAAGGAAGGACTTGGCTGGTGTCTCCTCGCTGCGATGTTGTATTTGGTAACACCCGGTTGCGCGGCAAAAGGTCCGCCATGTTAGATTATATATGATGAAAGCGTAATAAAGGAATATTGTGAAGATGATGCCCTCCTCATTTAACCAGCAGGCCTGGGGCCTGTCAAGAGTCGGCAGGATGAATTAACGAACCGAAAAATATGCCACGAAACCAAACGAATTAACTTCAACAATTTTTTTTTCGAACGAGCGACTGCATTGAAAACGATACTACCATGGAGGACGACTCTTTCCGGCAGGAGTCACCAGTCATCACATCCAAAGAACCCTTCTTTTTTCCTGAATTTGATCTTAATAAGTTTAGTAGTTGTAAAAGTTTTTTGGACTGTTTTGATCAACAATGTTTGGAATATCAAAAAGACGAACAATGGAAGAAGCAAAATATTCCTAGATATCTCACGGGAGTTTATCTTAAATTTTGGTACGAAAACCATTTATTTGAAAAGTCTTACAAAGAAAATAAAGAATTATTAATGACGGTGTTCGATGCGACGAAACAAGAGGATATTCGAAAATTTCAAAACCTAACATTAAACGATACTAAAGAATTAATTTCCTTTTTACGGAAAAACTTTCGTTGGGGAAGAAACTAAATTATGATGACAGTTCAATTGTGGAGCATATGACATTATCGATTCCTTTAGAATTTCAAAAGTTCCTAGTTATCAAGAAGATTTCGACACCCTGCGAATGGATCTCAACCATGCGACAATTAATCGCAGTAACACCGGACAGCGCAGACCGAAAACCGGTAGATACTGGAAGTTATACCCGATGGAATCACGCATACGGTAGTGTACACAGAGGATTCAGTCAAGAGGAAATCATGGACAGCCACATCAATCGCACATGATGAGATTCAGTCTGAGACAACAGAATCGACATAATCTTTACTCGCCCAGAAACGAAAATAACCAGAGGCAAGGATGACAACTAATTATTGAGTCAATGGTATGTTCCAAGCACTTTTGTACTCTAATTGACACAGGAAGCAATGTGTCATTAATTCCAATAAATTTAGCTAAACAATTAAAAAACATTAAAATTATAAAAAATAGTAATGTAAAAATAAATCAAACTTGTGGGACTATTCAACCCAAAGGTATAATTAAAGTTTATATGAATATTGGATGTATATCTAACAAATAGATTTGTTTGTAATTGATACTGAATTGCCTTATATTATTTTAGGACTTGAATATTTACATTTATTTAAGCTTGACATTAGTATTCGTAACATGTGTATTTTTCAATGTGGTAAAAATTTAAGTAATATTAAATTTGTAAATAAGTGTATTGGTGAGTTGAGAACATATCATGGGACATATTGTAAAACTCTTAATAATGATCAAAATATGAACTACTATAATGCAAATAATGAAGATAATATTAACGTTAAGAATAATAAAGGTTTAGATCAAATATCAGACAGCCCTGAAGCTGATCTGAAAAAATTGTTTAACCCAGCCATGGTTATTGAGGACACAGTACCAAAACAAACTAGTGAGCCATGGGAAGATTTAATCCAACTTCTTGACAAATTTCAAACCATATTTTCACAAAATAAGTATGATGTAGGTTGTATCAATTTAGAGCCACAAAGAATTCATTTAATTTCAGACCTTCCTATAAGTTTACGCCCTTATAGAAACAGTCAAAAAGAATCTAAAGAAATACAAACACAGATAGAAGAATTGTTAAAAGCTGGTTTTATTAGACCCTCCCATAGCCCATATGCTGCCCCTATAACTTTTAGCATACAAAAAGGATGAAGGGAAAAGATCAAGATTATGTATCGATTATAGAAAACTAAATGAAATCACACGAAAAGATTCCACCCCTGTACCTCTGATAGACTTTGTAATTGATAATTTAACTCATGCTAAATTTTTCTCTACGCTCGACTTAAAAAGTGGTTATTGGCACATTAAAATTCATGAAAAAGACGCTGAGAAACTGGCTTTCACAACTAATTTTGGGCTCTATGAATGGTTAAGACTTCCATTTGGCTGGAAAAATTCCCCAGCTGTTTTCCAAAGAACTATAAGACAAATTTTATAAAAATATCAGTTAACTTTTGCTTTAAACTATTTTGATGATATAATAATTTTCTCACAATCTTGGGAAGAGCATTTAACTCATTTAGATACAATATTTCAAATTTGTAAAAAAGAAAACATTAAACTTAAAATCAAAATGTCAGTTTGCACAGGAAAAAATAAAATTTTTAGGATATGAAATAACACAAGGTCATTATTCCCAAGTAATCCAAATATTGAAACAATTAGAAAATTAGCACCACCTAAAGATGTGAAAGAACTCCAAAGATTTCTTGGTTCCATCAATGTTTATCAAAAATTTATTAAAGATTATGCAAAACTTAGAGTACCATTAAATAAATTACTTAAAAAAGATGCAATTTGGAATTGGTCACATGAATGTCAAGAAGCTTATCAAAAGTTAAAGAATTGTTTAATATCAAAACCTATACTTAAATTATACAACTCACAATATCCATGTCATGTATTTTGTGACGCAAGTCAGGAATCAATAGGCGTAGTCTTGAAACAACAACACCCAGATGGAACACTTTACCCCATAGCTTATCACTCGAGACAATTACTTAAACATGAAAAAAATTATACAATTTCAGAAAAAGAGTGTTTAGCAATTATAGATGCCTTAGACAAATTCCACTGTTACCTACATGGATCCAAATTCACAATACATACTGATCATGCTGCTTTACAATGGCTTAAAAGTGTAAAACATTTAACTGGACGTTTATTTCGGTGGAGTTTAAAACTTTCTCAGTATGAATATTCGATAGTTTATATAAAGGTAAATTAAATGTTGAAGCAGACATGTTGTCGAGGAACCCTGTATGCCATTATATATCACCCATTTGTCATTTTTTAAATACTGATGAAATTATTAAATACCAAAATTCAGAGAACATTAATGATCAAAAAATATATAAAAATTAATGATGTATTAACAGTTAAGAAAAAGAATTTAATTAAAATTGTAGTACCGTTATCTTTGAGAGAAAAATTAATTACAACTGCACATGAACAATTTGGTCACCCAGGTGTAAAAAAGATGTTAAAATTAATTTCCCCAATTTACTACTGGAAAGACATTATATTAGACATTTCAAATTTTGTTAAATGTTGTGAAACATGTCAAATGAATAAAAAAGTCTACACAAAAAAAGTATGGATTATTGCAAGAAGTTCCTGTAGCGGAAGAACCATTTGAAATGATTTCGCTAGACACTGTAGGAGGATTTAATTATCATAATTCACAAAAGAAATACCTGCATATTGTTCTGGATCATGCTACCAGATATGCTTGGACATTTCCATCCAAAAGTGTCACTTCTGAAACTTATTCAAATTGCTTAAAACAAATTTTTTTCAATTCAATGCCCAAAACAACTTTTAAGTGATAGAAATGCTGCATTCACTTCATCTAAATTTAAGAAATTCTTAAAACATCATAATATTAGACAATTACTAACTTCAGCAAATAGACCACAATGCAATGGAAAGAATGAAAGAGTTAATCAGACATTAGTAGCAAAATTAAGATGTAAAGTTAATTCAACTACAAAAACTCCTTGGACAAAATTATTAGAACAAGTTACATATGAATACAATAACTCGCCACATGATGTTACTGGCTTTCCACCTGCATATTTAATGTTTGGAACTTTGCCATATGATTCGCCATTACCTAATCAAGTAAAATTAAACTATCCACCTATACAACAAGCTAGACAAATTGCAGTAAACAGAACAATTAAGCATCATAAGATAAATAAACAAAGGTATGATAGACATTATGTCGATGCAAAGTTTAAAGTTGAGATTTAGTCTTATATCAAAATTTCTCATACCCTAATTCAAGTAAACTTCAATCTCCTTATAATGGTCCTTTTAAAGTTGTCAAGAAACTCTCAAATGTTACTTATGAAATAGATAAACCAAATCAATATACAGGAAAATTAACAGATATTGTTCATTCTACTAGATTAAAACCTTTTCATTCAAAATCCAATTTCCAATTATGCTGAACACATTGGGGGAAGAAGTACATTGTAATTTTAGGAAGAAGTGCATTGTTATTTTAAAAAAATAATAATAATAAAAAGTTGTGTCTAAAATTTGAATTTAAGACTTGTTTACATTATGAAAATCAAAATTTAATGTAATTGAATT
Source organism: Trichonephila clavipes (assembly GCA_019973935.1). Taxonomy (NCBI): domain Eukaryota; kingdom Metazoa; phylum Arthropoda; class Arachnida; order Araneae; family Nephilidae; genus Trichonephila; species Trichonephila clavipes. The sequence goes on from BMAU01015489.1 coordinate 116,335, forward strand.
TGTATTGTATCTTTATTCATAATGAACACATTATTGAAGACTATTTAAAAAAAATAACTGAATTATGGACTGTATGAAAACATTGTGATGAGGTCATTTTACGATACATTGTGTTATAATAATTTCATTGTGATTATTTGTGATAAGTATATTCTGAAAGTTAAAATATAGTATGTGATGTTATGAAGATTTTATTATGGTTGTATGTTTTTGAAATGAGTTGATTGAGTAGAGATTCTAATAATAAACAAAAGAACTGTGAGATAAACAATAATTGGATGATGAACATTGAACTATGATTTTCCAAGACAGGACTGTGTGATACATTACATTACATTGATTGAACTTTTACCTGTACTTGATATATCTGAAATACCCTTATTTTTCTTTGCATTTTATATTTCTAGTGATATTTTGATATAATGTTGATGTTGTGTTTATTTTGATAAATTTCTGTGTTATAGTTATGTAATCTTTTCTTTTTTGGGAGCTCCTAAACTCATTTTGCTGTTACTTATTTTATATCTATTCTTTGTATGTACTTACTTTACCATTATTCCTAAAATCATGTTGCTGTAGTTACTCCATATATGTCTTTATGTATTTACTTTACCATTACTCCTAAAATCATGTTGCTGTTAGTTACTCCATATATGTCTTTTTTTATGTACTTACCATTATTCCTAAACTCATTTTGCTATTACTTATTTTATATCTATTCTTTGTATGTACTTACTTTACCATTATTCCTAAAATCATGTTATTTACACTATACCTATTCTTTCTATGTATTTATGTACTCATTATTCCAACATTCAATACAATTTTGAAGTACTTGTAACTTTTCAACATTTATCACTTTATTAACATTGTTTACTATTGGTGCACATTTAGTGAGAATTTCACTTGTGATCTTATGTTATGTTATTTAGCACTATTATATTTTTGAATGTCTAATGTGAACTATTTTTATTTTATGTTGTTTTTCTCAATCTCATTATTATTATAGTCATAGTGGAAGTATTAGATGTGTGATATTTTTCAGAAAACAATTCTATGTAACAAAGTTTTATACCAAATTTTTGATACTTTGTTATTCATTATTGCTATTATTTTTTGTACATGTTAGGATTCACCAGCCCACTCTTTTACACAATTATTATATCTTCTAGATTTTTATTTCATTTGGGGAATTTGATATAATTGAAATATAATTTTTTCCCTGGGGACTTGCCAGTCAGAATTGGCCAATCTGACTGTGCCAGACTTCAGCGGAGGGGGAAATTTGTCAGGTTTGAAAAGTTTAGGTTCAAAATTAAGGAAGTAATAAATGAAAATAGAGCGAACTCTTTACCATCGCGTAAGGATTTATGAGTAAACAAGCCTGTTAAAAGGAGCAACGAGCGCTGACGAAGGCGAACGCATACTAAGGAAGGACTAGGCTGGTGTCTCCTCGCTGCGATGTTGTATTTGGTAACACCCGGTTGCGCGGCAAAAGGTCCGCCATGTTAGATTATATATGATGAAAGCGTAATAAAGGAATATTGTGAAGATGATGCCCTCATCATTTAACCAGCAGGCCTGGGGCCTGTCATATATATATATATATATATATGTATAGGGTGTTTTTTCCAGGTATAGAAGTTTAAGTTGGCATTACTTTCCAAAACGGCAACCGATTTAACAGCTGTCAAGTGATTTATTCTCAGTTTGGTTTGGCAATTCATCAAAACGATCATCAAGCAAGGCGTAGATTCATTGAATGGGCCCAAAACGAGATTGAATTTGTTCCCGATTTTCATAAGCGAATTTTGTTTAGCGATGAGAGCGCACTTCTGATTGAATGGCTACGTCAACAAACAAAACTGCCGCATTTCGAGTGAAGCTAATCCACAAGTGTATGTCGAAACACCTTTACATCCAGAAAAACTGACTGTTTGGTGCGCTTTATGGGCTGGTGGAATCATTGGTCCGTACTCCTTCAAAAACGATGAAGGCCACAACGTTACAGTCAATGGTGATCGGCTTAGAGCCATGATTACTAACTTTTTCATTTCTGAATTGAACAATCATGATGTCCAGGAGCTGTGGTTCCATGAGACGGCGCAACATGTCACACAGCTCGTGACACAATAGATATATTGAAAGACACGTTTGGTGACCGCCTAATTTCACGTTTTGGACCTGTGAATTGGCCTCCAAGATCTTGCGATTTAACACCGCTAGACTATTTTCTGTGGGGCTATGTAATGTCATTGGTCTATGCGGATAAGCCACAAACGCTTGACTATTTCGAAGACAACATTCGCCGTGTTATTGCCGATATACGGCCTCAAATGTTGGAAAAAGTCATCGAAAATTGGACGTCCAGATTGGACTACATCCGAGCCAGCCGTGGCAGTCATATGCCAGAAAACATATTTAAAATGTAATGCCACAAGATTATCTTTAGAATAAAAAAAATTCATGTCAATCGAATAATACATCGTTGTTTTATTGCAATTTAACGTTCTATACCTCTAAAAAAACACCCTTTATATATATATATATTACTTAAAAGTAACATACAAAATTGAATACTTATCTTGTTAATTTGTACAGTTTATAATTATGATCGCATTGTAGCTTTAGCGCCCCCAAAGTGCATTATATTGCATTCAATAAATTATTATTTTTAGGGGGAGGGTGCGATAAAAAAATATCATTGAAAATTGAGTCGCCAGTAGTGAAAGTTTGAGAACCACTGATCTACAAAGGTAAACAAACGTACCTAACTATCTATCTATGAATCTATGATGCCCTTTCTTCTGACAAACCACACGACGCAGAGACTCGCTGAATGTACCAAAACTTTGGAAATGATCCGAGAAATCCGTTTTAACCATTTATATTCCGTTATTCTAATTAGATAAAATATATAAATTAAAAACCTTAAAACGCCTAATTAGTGCCAATTTTCACCGCCAGAGGCACAAGTTCAACTTATTTTTTCCCGACATTTTGAAAACGCGATCTATTTTTTTCATGCGACTCAGAAAAAAAAATAATTACAGATTATGATAAATCATTTACTTCGCCACGAAACGGTATAACTTTTTTTACAAAATAATTATTTTTTCTATTTTTCATGATTTTTTAAAAATGAGTCCAAATCGATACGTTTTTATGAGAATAATTTCTAAATCGTTCCGCTTGCATTTTCTTTCGCGCTAATGAAAAAAATATTCTACACTAAAAAAAGTTCATGCTTTTCTCTTTTAGAATAAGTCACTTAAAAAATTTAATGTCAAAAACTGTTTTTTTTATACGGCTTTTTAAAAAATACTCAAAATTTTATTTAAATACTCAATAACTACTTTATTTATAAAAATAATCTCACAAAACTTTTTTTGTGTGTAGAACAATATTATACGTAATCTGTACAAAGATTGATAAAATATCTTAAAAATTACGGTTTTTAAAAAATTGTGTTTTTCGTTTTTTTTCCCTTTTTGCGACAAATATGTAAGCATTATTTTTTGTTTCTGTTTAAAAATCACCGTTGTTTGTAATCGATATATGAAGTTTGAATGCATTAATTTAAAAATGAAGCCTGAATTTTTTTTTAACTTTAACAAATAACGCAATGCAAAATTGAAAAAACTTCCTTTATTTTAAAGATATTTTAACTGCTTTTCCCTGAAAGAATCCACATTGCGGTTGTTAAACCCGCTGCTTTATAAAACGGTAGCTCCCAGGTTCGAAACTGTGGAATGAAAAATGAAAATTGGAATAAAAAAGATTAAAACAAAATATCAAAATGTTTTTATCAGATCGGTTTTTTAATGCTTTTTCTGTACATGTATATATATATATATATATATATAAATGCTATATTGTAAGAGTTCCCTTCATATTTCAATTTTTAGAAATATTATTCTAATATATATAAAAAGAATTAAAGATTTAGAATCTGAAGAAGTTTTAAGAATTAATAATTATAAAAAATGCTTTCAAAGTTCCCTAGACTATATAATTATCCAGCTAATTTTATATATAAATATATGTCTTCAGAATTGTAGCTGTTTAATTATTATTATTTAATATATTCAGTTCCATTTAGTTTATACTATATTATTCTTAATTTTCTTATAATAAGTTTAGTTACTAACAATTTATATAGATGGCGCCATTATTTTTAGTTATGCTGTCTTTTTGTTCTTGGTGTTAGTATACTCTTGGAATCGGAATACATCGGGTAAGATTTTAGTTTTTTCGAACATTTTCATTAGTATTACTTATGGTCATAATCATTATTAACCTCTATTGCAAATATTTTTGTTTATACATATTTATATTTGTCATATTTCGTCCGGATTCCTATAGTAATTTAGTTTTCCAATTCTATTATATTGATGATATATTCACCCACGTGGGTTTTTGGGCCTTTGCCTTGGTTCATCTCCCATGCTATTATGTCGAAAGTTTCCGCTGGAGGGGAAGGTTGAGATCTCGTAAAACACTGTTTAACCCTGTTTCACTGTCCTAAACCAGTAACAGCTCGGGAGACCATAATAGTTTTTTCCCTCCTAGCCATATTTCTCTTTTTTGGTTTGTAATGGTTCCATGTTCTTTGTTTTTTCGGTTTGTTCTTAAGATGCTTTAGGATTTAGTAGTCTTCTTTTTAATTTATTTACTGCTATATATATAGGCTTTCCTCTATACTGTTTTTTTTTCTAACTTATATATAATTATATGCTAATCAAACATCCAAACGTTCAGACAAAAGCAATCGTTTCAATAGCTATCTGTAAATTTTTCTTTTATTATTACTTAGAGAAATTTGATTTTAATAAATATATATTATATGTGTTTTTTAAAAGAATTATTTCTATTATTTCATTACTAAATGAATTATTTATTAATTAAGAAGTACATCGTACATTATTTTGGATCAAAATACACACACACACATTTTAGAGATAATTTTAAGCTAAATATATGTAACGATTGATTGTTTCATGAAAATCTGAAATCTTTATATTTTATTATTTTAGATTCTTAGAAACTGACTATTATTAAAAAATGATTAATGTCTTTTGTTTTACTCTTAGCATCAGAATCGTTTTCTTTTTATTGCTTCACATTAATAATTTTTTAATTCTATAGCAATATTTTTTAATAAGTCATACATCGAAATTTGTAGCTATATCTTATCTATGAGAAGGAGGGAAAGATGGAACAATAATTTTGCACTAAAAAACCGTGTTCGGGCTATAGAGAGAGGAAAGAAACCTGTCTTAAATCAAAAATAAGTGGAATGGAACAAATTTCGAAGAAAGGAACTTTTTTGACATAATTTTAGAAATCACTCACATTGTGCGCGTCCAAACACACACATAGAAATGCTGGTGTCATGAGAAAAAGAGAAAGCCTGAGCCACGCCGGGCTAAGCGGGGGAGGGGGTGGAATTCTTTTTGAAAAAGAGTATTATGAGTGCTAGTTTTGTGATGGGTAGGTTCTTCTAAAATAGAAAGTAATACGCAAGCCAAGCTCATTGACACTGCGACGCACTCGTCACCGAATTTCTAAGGAAGCTAATGATAGGGGTATTTGAGGCGAAAGTAGGTCGGATAAATAAAATTAGGTTGTGCCACAGGCTGTTCTGAGGGTAAGAATAAGTTACCCTTCTATCTACGAAACCTGTGAAACCCCCTCTCTTTCATTTTGCACCCATCTTAAATCTCACCCACGCGGATGGGGTTTTCTGTATTTTGTTCATTCTCAAAAAAAAATTCTGTTACTGTTGTTACTTATGTCACCTTATTGACAGTAACATCAGATCAAGGTCCACGAAATTCATCGTGGCTAAGATCTATATTTTTACGCATGTCGTTAGTCTTAGCTTTGAGCACCATGCAGGTAACTACACGATTTTCCTCGGTTCCACCCTAATTTAACTCACGGGAGGTCAGGGGGCCTCCCACCTCTCTTTTCTTTCCCCCAACTTCATGAGAGGACCTTCGGCTCGACGACAATAATGCCGTGAAGGCATTATACATTTACAAACTTCCATGTCTTTTCCGATATTCGAACCCAGGTCCTACTGCAGCACAATCAGCGTCACCAACCACTACACCGAATGGGCGACAAAAAACAAATCTTTTCGTGTTAAGAGGAGAAAATGCCTGAAAATACATTAGTTTATCGAGGCGGCTGTATTATTTCGTGTTAACCGATATTTCGTCTTAAGAGTTTTCACATGTAAGCGTATTTTAGGGCACGGCAAAAAAACCCGGAGAATTTTTTTTTTATATAACTTTAAAAAAAGCTCAGAAATTAACAAAATATAACAAATAATGATAAGAGTACACTCGTAATAATAAATAAATCTGATTGGTTTCAAAGTGACCGCCATTTTTAGCAATGCAGAGGCACAAACGCTTGCAGAAATTCTTAACAATAAAAACCTCAAGTCTTTTACCTTTAATATTCCCCATGCCTGCAGAAGTGATTGCTTTAGAGAGTCCAAAGGTTTGTGTGGTTTAATGCAGTCCGGAACTCTAAAATCACTGAATCATACACTGAAATCCATCGGATTGAGGGCCGGCGAGTAGGGGGTCATTCTTCATATATCAAGTCTGGAAAATTTGCCTTGCACCACTCTTGTGCTTTTTGGCTTTGTAAAGTGGTGCAGAGTCTTGCTGAAGCGTCCAATTTCAATTTACGAAATGCTTTTGGTCCCACGGAAATACAACAATCTCAGTTATGTCTCTCCGGTACACTTTTTGATTGATTTTAACGCCCTCTTCCACTAAAACAAAAGGTATTTTGCCACTCACACAAATTCCGCCCCAGACCATAACCAACTTTGGATATTGGTGATGTCCAACAATTGCCGACGTGTTTGGATCATCCACACACCAGTTTCTATCATTTTGGGAGTTATGAGCTTGTTGAACCGTATAGAGCTTATCATCAGTGAAAAGGAACTCTCCCAACGCCGACTTGCGGCCCGTCTCAAAAGCTTTCGGCATCTTTGGAGCCATACGAATTTGTTTTTTTTTAGTGAGATGCTGAACTTCTCGCAACTTGTAAGGTTCCAGTCCATTTTTGCTAATCACCTCACCGATCTGTCATTTTTTCCCATGTTGCGAGGGATTCTTTCTCTTGGAGAAACTCAGATTTCTTTGGATTCGCTTATAATTCTTGGATGAGTTTACAGTGCGTTTTCGTCCACTTCCTGGACGTCAACCAACATTGGCAAGTTCTTTTAAACTGCAGATTGCATCAGACACTGTTTGCTGAAGTACATTCAGGAAACGAACTGTCGTTTTCCTTGCTGAAACAACTCTAAAATAGCAGACCTTTTGCTCGACATAATCAAAAACACATAAATCAAAAGTAAAACTAAGAAATATATTTAAAAAATATTTTTTATTTAAGTGTTAGATAAAAAAAACATGAAAACACCAATTAAAAGGAAATTCGTTAAGTATTCTAGGAGGTAAGAAATTTGTCCAAGTTTTTTGCCGCACCCTGTATTATACATATACGTGTGTGTGTGAACATCGTCACAGTGGGTATTTGTGATGTTTTCCGACGAGTCCAGGTTTAACTAGTAGGCTGATTCACGTACGGCTTTCATATAGAGAAAACCAAGGTACGCGTCACCTCCAGGGTAGCATCATTGAACTGTGTGCGGTTTTGGTGGTGTAAGATTGCTCGTTTAGGGGGAAATTTACTGGGCTCCAGAATAGATCTTCATGTTCAAATCGGAACCACCACAGACCTAATTTATAGGGACATCATTCTGAAACAACATTTACGTTTGTTTAGGAGTGCCATGAGCACTGGCGTAGCTACCAATGGGCTAGGCGGTGCCATGCACCGGGGCTCTCAAATTTAGGGGGAAGGGCTGGACCTTGACCACCAAGAAGGCAAACTTGTGATAATTTCTTCCATATTTATCATATAAATATAACAGGTTGCAACACAACTATAATGGAGGAAATTCAGTTGAAAATAATTTCGAGAACATGCAGGGAATTCTTACAAATTATTTCTGTTGTTTGTATAGTGTTGCCGACTTCACTTATTGAAAATTTTATAACATTTTCTATTCTTTTAATTTTTTTTATAAACTGTTACTTGAAAATGAACTTCACACAAGTTCCATGAAAAATCTTACATTAGATCTCAAAAAACCTACGCAGGTAAGCAATGCCTTCCTGGTTACATTCTATTTTTATTAACAGTATGATTCATAATAAGCTTCTTGTTTCAATATTTCCCAATCTACTCGCATCTGCAATAAACTGATGTGTAATTTACTCCTCCCCCCCCCTCTGCTCTTTTGTAGAGGTACTTTTTTAAATAATTATAATAATATTGTATAGTATTTTCTCTCCTTAATGCATATTTTTTGTATCATTTCCTATCTATCTCACTTTCGGTATCCTATCTATTTCGTAGCTCTAAGCCCTCTGGTGGGTGAGTTCGATCTTCTCGAATAAATAATCCCGAAATCTCCCGAGTAATCCAAGGATTCCCTGACGACATTTGCAGCGTATCATTGCATTTCTTCCGTTTAACGTCTGTAAGTACCCGAGCACCTACGAATTGTATTGCATGAATCAAAAAAAAAACTAAAATTATGAATATATATATATATATATATATATATATAAAAGTAACCCGGTGGTGTGTGCGTTTAGCCACAAACAATGCCAAAAAGAAGAAGATAGTAAACAAAAATCAGCCAAAATTGATAACTTTCCTAGTCAGCCTTCTACGAGTACTTCTGGCCCGAGTATTTCTGTTAATGGGGACTTACAGATAATGGGGTCACTACGGTGTTGCTTGAGAAGCCTACTGATGGAAATTCGACAGTTATTGCAGTAACAGATACCGTCGTTGAGATACAACAAATCTATGGAAACGACTTCAAATCAGTCAAGTGCAAGAAAATATGGTATATATCCCCATTTTCAAGAAAAAGATAAAGGAACGTTAAAAAACACTTTGATGAATTAGCTTCTGATCACCGATTTCGAAAAAGGATAGAAATACTTAAAATTATTATTTTCAGTAAGGTATACTAGACGCTATATTAGCTGAATTAAATACACGTTTTACTCGTATGAATGTCTGTCAAACATTCAATTTTCTCAGACCAATATTTTTCCTACATATAGATGAAACAACTTAGTTAAAAAAGTGCGACGAATACCAAAATAAGTGTTCTGTTACAATAGGCTCAAACTTTCCCTTCAAAATTTCTTAATATTTTTACCACCCAGTTCTTCTAAATAACCCAGGCATAGACTGTGTACAATATGTAAGGAAATCATGAGCAAATATAGAGTGCTAGAATGCGAACTAACAGAAGTATTTACAGCAACGTTATGATTCTGTACAATTCCTGTCACTTCTGCAGCAGCAAAAAGATCAGTTAGCAAATTAAAAATTATTTAAGAAACGGCGTGGTGCAAGATTAACTCCGCATTTATCACTAATAGCGAAGGAAAACAAAATCGCGTCAAACCTGGATTTAACTGGAGTTTATGATACTTTTTTCTGCGAAAACTAAAGCTAGGAAAAGATTGTAAGCCAAAATTGTCAATTTGTTGTTAATAGGCAAATCCAAACTTGTTACATAATAAAACTTTTAAACTTGTTACAATAAACCTTTTATTCTTAAACCTTTTTTTCTCGCAATTGCGCATGTCCAGTGATCCTGATGTATATAAGAGGCAGTCCAGAAAAATAAAGATAGAGTTATATATTCCAAGAGATTGGGCTATAATTCTGTCATGAGTAACTCTTAGGCTATCGACACAGTAAGAGTTAAAACAATATACATATCGTTTAAAACAATAATACCTACGTTTTCATTTGTAGTCTCACTCGTTACTCTTTAATTTTTTATTATCTACAGCGTTACTTTCCGTCTTCCGGTTCTGACGGCTCCTAAACACTTCACAGCTGTTCTGGAAGTGGTCTGTCGTGGTATCGAGTCGAATCTGAGTGATTATTACAGCTCACGCAAGAGAACTTATACACATATACACTGGTGTGCAAAACTTAAGCAACAGGTGGGGTTATTGCCATAACTTCCCAAAAAATCATCTGAGAGACATGAAATTCAGAAATGAGGGACAGCATTATGTACGTAAAGGATGACGAAAGCATCGGCCCTGAAAAAGGAATACAATGCATACGGTATGGAATCAAACAAAAACAAGCTTTATTGAATGCATAGTATAGTGACTCATGATGGTCTATCCAACAGAAAGAACAGCAAGCAGATGTTCATTAATATGGTATATGCCCTCCCCTCACTGCAATGGTTGCTTCGCACCGTCTCCGCATACTCAGAACCAGCTGGTGCAACATTTCTTGCGGTAGGAGGGCCCATTCTTCAATCAGCATCTGTTTGAGTTGTTGGGTGTTCTCCGGATGATGTAAGCGTGCTGCAATAAGTCTCCCCAAAGCATTCCACACAAGTTCGATGGGATTTAAATCTGGGGAGTACGCTGGCCAATCCATTCGAGTGATATCTTCACTTTCCAGCAACTCCTCAACAACAAGAGTTCAATGTGGCCATGCATTGTCATCCATAAAAATGAAGTCTGGGCCAATGGCACCTCGGAACAGACACACATGGAGAAGAAGTATCTCCTCACAATAGCGATCCACGGTTACAGACCCTCTATTGAAAATGTGGAGCCCAGTTCGCCCGTTCAGCATAATGCCTCCCCAGACAAGAACTCTAGGACCACCGTAATGGTGTCTTTCCTTGATGTTACTGGTATAGAACCGTGTCTCGATCTCTCTCCAAATCAAAATGCGTTGAGAATCGCTTCTGGTACTGAACCGACTCTCATCCGTAAAGAGGACACTATTCCATTGACAGTTGTCCAGTTTTTGTGCTCTCTGCAACACTGTAAACGGTGGCGTCGGTGGTCAACTTTCAACGGGAGGCAGCGTTCAGGACGGCGGGCGAATAGGCCCCCTTTGTGAAGGCGTCTGGCCACAGTAAACCGCGACACTTGTCACCCCGATGCTATAGAGAGTTGCTGAGCAATGACGCTTGCTGACTGCTGTCGGCCTCTTTTCGCCTGCAGGATGATATATCGGTCATCCCCTGCAGTTGTCGTCCTCGAGCGGCGACCACCAATATTTCTAACAGCTGTACCTGTGGTTTGGAACGCTTTCCAAGCGTGCGAAACGACACTTTTGTTGATTCCGAACTCTGCAGCTACACTGATGACGGTACGCCCCTCCTCCAGCTTTCCGATCATTCTTCCACGTGTGAAGTCATCCAGGTGATTTCTTCTAGCCATGTTTCACGAACTCACTCACTGGCACTTGCAGCGAATAAGTTGAATTGCGTCTGCGTCCTTCATTTTATTTTACTGTTGAACATCACGCGTTTTGCGTACGCTCACGTCGCTTCTGACGTTTCGTTCCTGATATTTGCATACGCATGACGTTTCTACTGACTTACGTGTTCACTGTACTGATTTCTAGACCTCCGTTTCTTCAAATTCATGGTTATCTGCTTAATTTTTAGATTGTTGCGCTTAAGTTTTGCACACCAGTGTATATAGGTAGTATGTAGCTTTGCTTTCCTATGTTCTGGAGAGCGTGATAAAGAGCTGTTTTGAATTAGCCTTGTATATTTAAAATATTCATATGTATGTATTTTTTTTACTTGATGAAACCGAATTAAGAATAGGGCCCTCATTTATTTTTACACCAGGGGCTTTGGATACCCAGCTACACCACTGGCGATGAACACAGAATTTGTGTTTATGGATGACAACACCCGTCTTCACCAAACAAACATCGTAAGCGAATTCCTTCAATCTGAGTTTATTACCCCAATAGAATGGCCAGATTTCTCACCTGGCTTGAATCCGGCACAGTATGTGTGGCACATGCTTCGTCAACCAATTTCAGCCCTTCAATCACGTCATACATGAGTATAGGAACTTCGGAGATCATTGCCTGATGTGTGGGGAGTAATCTTCCACAGGATCAGCTCGATAATTGGATGCTCAGCATGCCTAGGTATTGTACGGGCTGTATGTCATTACATTGGAGACTTACAATGTATTAACCATCATGTCAACCGTGTAATATTAAATTTTTATAAAGATAATATTTTTTAATTGCTCCAGAGATCAAAAAACGCTGTTTTTATGAAGGGTTTTTATGAATTGCTTTTTTGTTCTTTATCTTTAGTTTAATAAATAAGAATAAATGCCTTTTGTTTCTAAATTTTTCTTTCCTGCAGCTGGCAATATCCTTAATTTGTTTAAGGACAGGAGTGTACTTTGAGCTATGATAGATTTAGCTAGCTACAAGGTGGAACTTCAAGGGCACCAGGACTCGAATTTGTGATTCTCCAGCTAGGAGTTCGTGACCATAACCACTCAACTATCACAACCTAACGCTAAGTCCAACTTTATCCGGATGAAGAACCTTTAATTTGTAATCGTTAATCAGTACATCAAAGATATTTTAACTAGCTAATTAAATTAATTAGCTTCAAATATTGCTGCAAGCAATATTGCTCATGCTCTGAAGTTGCTCGAGTATCCGCGGTAGCCAAGTGGTCAAGGTATCGGATCGTGGCTGGCTTTTCACGAGTTCGAACGCAGTACCACTACACACCCACCATGTAGAGGAGCGATGCACGTTAAATCTGTCGAGAGTTCAAACGTCCTCCCGTTGGTGTGGTGTGGTAGTTAGAAGAAGGGTGTGCAAGCTCAGGTGTCTTCCTCATCACTTGACCATGGTTCAAAATTATGAAGTCTGGCTCCAAAAGCCCTCGTGTAGCTGAGCAGTGCAACGTTAATATTCACTCATTCACTAAAGTTGATCGCTAGATCAAACAAGAACTTCAGATTTTTTTCCTTTTGAAATTAAGGACATAAGTAGGAGATTAAATATAAAAGATTGAAGTAAAATATATCCTCAGTCGTTTTAAATAATCTACTGAAAGACACAGAGAGACAATGTTCAATAAGAGTAGAAATGAAAGATTAATACTTTTCATTTCGTCAAACAAATGGATGTAATTTAACAGTTAAGCTTAATTTGGTTTCGATTTGTATATATTCTGTATAGCAGTTTGCTTCTAAATTATTTTGAGTAAAGTATTTTTCCAGTTATATTTAGATTTAAAAAAAATAATGACCTAGCTTAAAAAAAGACAATATGCTGATAAACTTCGAAATAAGAAGATACACAAAATTTATTCAAATATTTTTATCTGTGTATATTTTGAATAGAAAAATGCTACAAATTATAATGCAGAAAAATTCTTTATTCTTCTTAAAAAATGTTTATACGATACAGAGAAGATAATTTTTTACAAGCTCTCAGTTTTAGAAAATTTAGGAAAAAATATACAGTTCGATAAACCTTTACAAGTCCTAATTATCCAAGAAGTTTATCTAGCTATTCCATGGAGATTTGATGAAGGTAGCTCAGAATATCTAAGGAAAGACAAAAGAAAAGGATTCAGAAACATCAATACATAAATATGTTACTGTAAAAAATATCATTTTAAAAAAATTTTATTACGAGTTTTATTAAAAATAATTTTCATACTCTTAAATTTTTGTAATTTGTAACACGCTTCTTAAAGAAATGTCTTTTTGAAGAATATTATTTTCGGTTATATATTCAAAAAATACAAAGCTTTATTTTTACTTCTTTTGATATTTTTTAAATCCTTTCTAAGACCATGGTATATAAGTATACTTGCCATCAAAATTACATTAATTTGTAAATGTCCAAGGTAAGCAATTTTACCCCCTTTTTTATACTGTCATCTACTAGGTTACTACTGAAAAAAAAATTATGAGCCCTTACACACTTAGTTATCAATCATATAATAATAGGATCAAGATGAGAAGTGAAAACGACGCTAACTTAAGTGGCGTAGGCCCTGGGTTTGAATCCCGGAGAAAGCATGGATGTTTGTAAATGTGTAGCGTCTTTGTGGCATGAGGGTACTCTAAATAGCCATCGAGCCGCAAGTCCTGTCGTGAGGTTGGTTTAAGGGGAAGAGAGATGGGAGGCCTCTGACCTCCCCCCGGGTGCTCTCCCTCAAAATTGGGGTGGAACCGAGCTAAATCATACTGTCACCTGTATGGTGCTCAAAGCTACAGGTAACAACAGGCTACATCTAGCCCCTAGCCATGATGAACTTTGTGGGCCTGGATCTGACGAAGTCGAGATCAGGTGGCAAAAAAAAAAAAAAAAAAAACAGAGAGGTCAATATCCTGAAGCCCTTTTTACCAGAGTACTGTGCCTTTCATTCCTTTTTATATTTTTCTTGTATTTGGGACTATAAAAACCTTGATGCCACCAGAATTTCAAGTGCGGTAAAATCCGGCGTATAAAGCGCACCTATAAATTCAGGCTGTAATTTCTACTTTTGAGGCATATTCGCCGTATAACGTCCACACGTTTTTCTACAAAGAGACCTTATAGTATCCGACTACGATCGGAACCGTGATTTTAAAAAAGCGCATAAATGGATAATTTTCATGATATTTAGTGTCACTTAGATTAGAATACATTTATAAAATTGTTTTAGGGATATTTTGACAGAAAAATTATTTAAATACAATATTGCGGCTAAAAATTAACTTAGAATAAACCTTTTTTGCAAAATGTTCTCCTTCAGTGAAAACTGCATCTATTATAATAATATTTTGCTTGCATATAGCTCAGACCTCTGTACAGGGGCTCAACTATGTTTCGACAAATTCACATTATTTTCAGAGTTACAACCCATTGAAGTTATTATCGGCGTTTTTTTCTTAAACTTTTTCCCCTCTGTTGTCGTAAAACATGGATAAACACACTTCTAAGTTGTATATTTCAAAAATTCTAGTTGAGCCTCTGTACAGAGGTCTGACCCAGTGCTTCTCAAACTTTCAATAATTGCGACCCAATATTCAATCCTAATTTTCATCCTGCCCCTTTCCATACAATATCAATCTACTGAATTCTATAGTGCTACACTGGTGTGCAAAAATTAAGGACGAAGTTGAAACATTAGCATATCAGCTGAACGAAAAGGCAGAGCGGACAGAAAGACCGATCAGGAGATTAAGTAAGGTGATGTACGGTAGCACATGCGCAGATATGCAGGTAGACGTAATGGGGGAGTGTCTGAGTAGTATAAAGCATGTTGTCGGTGTAAGATCAGTATTTCTGGCAAAAAGATTGCACGCCGTATAGCAGTTAAAATCACACCGAGTTGCTCCCTCAGCGAGAAATGGCCAATAATCCATCTGTTAGACGACATCTGGATGCTTTTACCCGAGGTCGAATCATTGGGAAGTTGGAGAAAGGCCGCAGTGTGACAAGTGGGGCTGCAGAGTTCGGAATTGCTCACAGCATCGTTTCACGACTTTGGAGACAATTTCAAACTACAGGAACCGGGGGTTCAGTAGTGGTCATCCACGAGGAACCACACCCGCAGATGACCGGTACATTGTCTTACAGGCCAGAAGAAACAGGTGGCAGACAGCGGGAGAAATAGCTAGACACACGACACAGGCGACTGGACGACCGATATCGCGTTTTACCGTGGCCAGAAGACTGCACGGTGGTGGTCTGTTTGCACTACGCCCGGTACGGTGTGTACTTTTAACGCCTGCCCATCGGAGAAGGCGTTCTCTGTGGTGCCGGGAACACCGGAATTGGAGAGACAATGAATGGGGGCGAGTACTCTTTACAGATGAGAGCAGATTCAGTTTGAGTAGCGATTCTCATCGCATACTCATCTGGAGAGAGCGGGGAAGCCGCAATCATCCCTCGAACATCATTGAAAGGGACAGGTATGGAGGTCGCGGTGTTCTCTTTTGGGGAGGCTTTATGCTTGGTAGTCGTACAGGCCTTCACATCTTCGACGAAGGTTCTGTCAACGAAACCCGTTATTGTAACGAGATTCTTCTTCCATGTGTGCGTTTTTTAGAGGCGCTATGGGTCTGCAGTTCCTTTTCATGGACGACAATGCACCATGTCATCGCACAGTAGCTGCCGAACAGCTCTTAGAGAGTGAGGATATGAACGTATGGATTGGCCGGCACGATCTCCGGATCTCAATCCCATCGAGCATGTATGGGATTTTCTAGGCAGACGCTTGGCAGCTCGTACCTTACCACCAGTAACGATTCGGGAGCTTCTATTGGCGCTGCAAGACGAATGGGCAGCAATGCCTCAACAACTCATTGACACCCTCATTCTCAGCATGGGCAGACGCTGTGAAACCTGTCTAGCAGTCAGGGGAGATCATATCCTCTACTAAAAACCGGATGTTTCTTGCTGGACACCCATCAGAGGAATGTTTCGGCTTGCAGTCGCATTGCGCTCCATGCTGCTTTTTCAATCAAGCTTCTTTTTATCCCTCTTATTTCTCTTTTAGTAAGTGTTGCTTACATTACACATGTCCTTACGTATTGGGGATCTTACGGTATTAAATGTGTTGATTTAGAAAGCTTTTGTACAAAGTTATATTGAAAAAACCGTCTCGTCCTTAGTTTTTGCACACCGGTGTATATGTTGACACGCTACAGCTACAATACCGATTTAAATTCTTGAGTGCCACCGGCGTATATAAACGTCTCACTTAGACAAAGCGTTAATTGCCCCGAATGTATATATACGTCTTTCCGAAGTACACAATTTTTTCTGGGACACTGCTATCTGTAAAATTATTCTTTAGTCTTTGGTGTGCAATAAAAGGACCTTGGCAATGTTTGTGCGTGAATGATTTACTTTTTTAATAGAATTTGTTTATTTGTTCCTTTTCTTCCTACCCCCAATGCATCACACTCGCACCTTCGTGGAAGACGAATGGACTGGGGAGCGTAACTTTTAAATCGGAAGTTAAGTCATTAATTATAAACCGTACAAATGATCGAGATAAGAGTTAATTTTTGTATATAATTTCATACGTGACAAGCCCATGGGGTCACTGGTAATAATTAAACTTGTTCTAAACTTAGTATTGTTACATTAATTATGAAATACATTGTGCGGTACTGAAACATTTATAAGTACATCATATCAATGCAAATGTGCATGTTTTATTTTTATTATGTAAAGATGTATTTTGTTTAATTAATTTTTAAACAATCTTTTGTTTTTGACTTTTCAATATGCTCACGTCCCCTTGTAGAGTTATCACACCCCCATTAATGGGACGCGCCCCGCAGTTTGAGAAACACTGGTCTGAGCTATATACAGACAAAATATTATTATAATAGAAGCATTTTTCACAAAATGAGAATATTTTGAAAATGGGTCATTCTGTGTTCATTTTTTGTCGCAAAATCACGGTTCCGAACGTAGTCGGATACTTTAAATGCACCTTTGCAATTCTTTTATGTTTTCAAGTCATTTACTCAATGTAAAAATTACTTAATATTTATTACAAAAATCTTTCTTATTTCCATATGCTTATATTTTTTTAAAATTATTATATTTAAACATTTTTATACTTTTTGAAACCTTATTCCTTTATAAATAATGTGTAAGTAAATCGAATTATTTAATTTTAATTTCAAAAATTATATCTATTTGAAAATTGTGTGTATTTTCAGCCCTCTTGACCAAATAAACACACTCGAGACCCCTTTATGTTAGGTTTTATACGGTAAAAAGCAACAGTTTATAAAACCAATCAAAGTTATTGAGGGCTAAATTTCTGCTACGATGGTAGATAATGCTTTTAGTGTCTTAAATAAATTTTTCTTCAATGAGAAAGTAACCTTATTAGTTAAGAAATAATTATATTTGTGGGAGAGTAATACGATTTAATGTTAACTACAGGTAGGAACTGCTTAATACGATTATGAGGGGAAAATTATTGCTGTTGTAAACAATATAATGTTGCCCAATATAGATTCTTATTTTTTAGAGTTAAAAAAATATTTATCATTGCTTTTTAACTAGAGTAACTCATTACTGAGCAACCCAATATGCTGGAAGTAGAGACTGCTATAGAAAATCCTCGGCGTTTCATTCTGCAATTACCTAATACATAAATCAGAATGTTTGCATATTTGCTTGGTCTTATGGAAATCCACACTGTTGATCATCCGAAATTTTGCACTAAGCTTCTCTGATATTTCAAATGAGGCTTTAGCATATATAATCAATATATGTATACAATACAGCATGTATATACAATCTTCAAACATCTTTTTAAAGAATTTTTTTGTAAGATCATCTTGCCTAAGAAACAGTTTGCGTGCGTATGTTCGGAGTCTCCAAATGTCATGATATGCAGCCAATAGTGGAAAACCATTTTACCTCTTGTTTAGAGAACGACTGCTACATTTCACAGCTTTGAATTTGACAACATTTTATAATAAGTTTTATGAAATCAAACCCAAGAAAAAAGGGTGTGGGGATATAGATAAAAATCCCCGCTCATGAGTTATTTTCCCTATATTGACCTCAATGAACGGGCTTAGTAAAAACTGATTCCAGGGATATTAAGGCGTTGTAGATAAAAATTCCCGTTTTTGAACTATGAAACCTACATGCATGAAATTTATCAAGTCTTGTTGTTGATGTTGAGTAGAGATCCTCTGAAAACTGGTTTAAAGAAAATCGATTTCCAAGGGGTGGGGTTACAAGGGCGTTACAGATAACTTATAATCCGTTTTAAAAATTCAAAGCCTGTTTTGTTTTGTTTTTTAAAAATGAGAAGGGGAGGGGTATATATGAAAGTGCTTTTGAATTTTATTCAAAAGCCTAGTGCAAAGACATTTAGATATTAGTAATTTTTTAAAAATACATTATCAAAAATACCCAGCAAAGCGAGTGGGCTAGTAATAAATAAAAAAGTGACATAATTGCGTATTACCAAGGAGTTTGTGTCTAGAAGAACCAATCTAATTGGCTCCTGCATTGGCGTAGACATCATTGGTGGGAATGGATGGTCCTGCATAGGCCTGTGCGTTACCAGTGGAGACGGACGCAACGTTGCTGTTGTAGTCGATGTGCTTGATGCACTCGTTGGTTCCATCAGGTTTCTTGTAGCACTCGACGGTGATGGCGAACCCGTAGCAAGTGGTCAACAACGACAGAGCAAGGAGGCACGCTAACACGGATTTCATCACGGATAACTGGAAATAAACGAAGTAGAAAAAAAGTATCAGTATAAATCGAGAAGAATGCATAACGAAGTTGAGGCAGTGGCCTCCACTTCACCGCTTCTAAAATGCCTCTTCAGTTAATGGAACCAATGACATGTTCATTAAAAAGAAAAAGATCTTTAAAAATCTCTCTCTCTCTCTCGTCTTTTTTATATGAAAATAATAAAAATCTTCAAGAAACAGAGTTAGGTTTGATTTGATTTTTAATAACGTCCCACTTTGAAGGTACATGGGGACCGCGGTAGCCAAGTGGTCAAGTGAGTGAGTGAGTGAGTGAATATTAACGTCGTACTGTTCAGCTACACAAGGACTTTTGGCAACGGACTACGTAATTTTGAAACATAGTAAAGTGACGAAGATGACACCTGAGATGGCACCCCTCTCTCCTAACTACCACACCACACCAACGACAGGAAGTTTCAGCTCTCGATAGATTTAACATGCATCGCTGCCCTACACGGCGGGTACTTAGGGGTACTCGGCTCGAACTCATTACATGCCTGCCATGATCCAATGCCTTGACCACTGGGCTACCGCAGCCCAGCCAAGTCTTCAAAGCCACGATGTCGTAGCTGGTTTGTCATGAGCTCGAGCCTAGCGCCGCTGAAAACCCGCCATGTGGTCACTGCACGTAAAATCTATCGAGGCTCAAACATCTTCTAGTTGGTGTGGAAGGTAGAAGAGGCAGCACAAGTGTCATTCTCGTCACTTTATCACAGTTCAAACCTACGAGGTCCTTAGCCAATAGCCTTCGTGCAGCTTTAAAGGGGGATGCTAATATAACTCTCACACTTTGTCTCCTGAAGCTACACGAAGATTTGTTTAAGCAATGAGGCTGGCACCTGAGTTGGTATCGCATTTTTTAAATTCTCATGCACTCTCATACCAACGGGCGGACTGAGCATCGATTGTTTTATCAATGCCTGTCCTCTACACGTAGAATCTTCACTGGCACCAGGACTTGAACCCATGACTCGACAATGCCGACGATGTGCCACATATAAAAAAGCTTTGTTATAAATTAAATTTGAACCAATCAATTTTATCTGATAGTTTTGCTTAAAAAAGAAAATACTGTTAGTTCTCACGGTGGTTTGGGTGGTTTTTGAATTTTTTATGTTTCGACTATACGTTTTAGTCATCGTTACGATACTCTACAGTATTTGAAAAGAACATAAATTCTTTCAATAAAAAAATAGGGGCGTTAGTTTGTGTCAAGATATAATAAGTTTACAGCAGCGGTACTCAACCTTCAGCTCACCGAGCCTTTTTAAGTGGCCCAGTCATGGCCCATTGCTCTGAGAAATTTACTTATTTAAGAACATTCTACTAAATATTTGGTGGAAAATTCTTTGTCAAGAAATCAAGTATTTCAATATTGCTTTTTGCTGTCGGTGTCGTACGAGTACGAATTGATATTCTTTTTCTATTTGGAATGGTTACATTTAATGACATCAGACAACAGTGGAGTAGCTACCATTTTATATGGATGGAACTAATTTTTAACAATCTTTCATATCTTGCCAGCGAAAAACATTGGAAGAAAATATATCATGTAAAGACGATTGGGAGGTTGATTATTTTGTAGTGAAAAACAAACAATGATCAGTGATTGTTTGATTTGTCGCGAAAATGCTCTATTTAAAAAATACCAATAAACAGGCATCATTTCATGACACTTTTCTACGAGATCGCTTGACATCTTTGGGCACTGGAACGCGAAGCGTTCCTCCGTCCCATACTTAATGTATTGGGCGCTTGATGTTGGATTGGCCTGCTTTCGAGATGGTGTTTCCTGATTGGTGGATATGGAAGGAGACAGTGGGCGGGGCGAACTGATCTCTTTCAAGAGGCGATAAATAGGTTTTCTTGAATAATCTTTGCAACAGCAACAAAGTGTTTTGTGCGTGGTAATGTCACAGTGGGTATATTTTGCTTATATAAAGTAAAGAATTCTCCAGAGAGTCTGAACTAGGAGTTTTGAAAAATTCACATTATTTTCAGAGTTACCACGCATTGAAATAAATATTGGCATTTTTTTCTTAAAATTTCTCCCCTCGGCTGTTGTAAAACATGTATAAACCCACTTCTAAGTTATATATTTCCAAAAATTACAGTTGAGCCTCTGTACAGAGGTCTGAGCTATATACAGGCAAAATATTATTATAATAGAAACATTTTTCACAAAAGGAGAATGTTTTGAATATGGGTCATTCTATGTTCATTTTTTGTCAAAATAGTGTACTTGAATAATTTTTTATTTTAATACTATTCTTAAGCCAATTTTATATCCATTTTCTAATCTAAGTGACACTAAATATCATAAATATTATCCATTTATACGCTTTTACAAAATCACGGTTCCGAACATAGTCGGATACCTTAAATTTCCAATGTTAGGCCATTTCTCCTCATGTTGCGACCCGCGTGTTGTAATTAACTTACGTATGCGACCTGCGTGAAATAGCTGACATACGTATGTATGCGGCCCAGCACAAAAAAAGGCTGGGTACCCTGGTTTAGAGTGTGGACTTTTTCCTCATTCCATTCGTGAGTAAAGGTGTACATTGAAACAAGTTTTTCAATTGAAGAATAAAAATATTTGCAAAGGTTACGAATAAAACTCGTATATAAATTTAAACACATTGTGTTCGAAATAATTTTAGTGGTGCATTGGCATCATTGATACAAAAAAGGTTGCTCTTTATTATCTATGTATAGTCAAAGACCAAATATAGATAATTTCCATGATAAGATTACATATTAAAAACAAGTAATGTAAAAGAAATTGCTTTAAGTCAATTCCTTTTTAGATCAACAAAGAAAAATTTTATTTTAGGTACTTTTTATTAAATAGTTACAAATAATATAAATATGCAAATATACATAGGACAGAATCACAACATTATAAGTGGTAATTAATTTTTATTAATTGTCATTAAAGTATGGTATTGTCATCCAAAACAATCGGGTATATAAAATTTCATTTCAACTGAATGCTTAAAAACGTGAGAAAAAAACCTTTTCAAGGTTTGACAAAAGTCACCAAAAATGATGCCAACGTGGCTGTATTTGTAATTCTTGAAATAATTACCTTTAATCAATTAATTTTTATTAATTATAATTAAACTATTATATTGTCATCCAAAATAATCATGTATAGAATATTTTAGCTCAATTGAGTGCTTTAAAATGTATTTTATTAACGATTGAAAATTCCACCAAGATAAATAAATAAATAGACAGTGCGAGCTAATAGTAGGAATTGAAAAAATTTAAACCTCGGTTATAATTATTCATTAAGTTACGTTGACGCATTAAATAACATAATTATATTTATTAGAACGTTTTAAGTTTACCAATTCATTATTATCCTGTACAAATACAAACTAAAGGTTTCGTGTTTTCACAAATGAGTTTTAAAGTTAAAATGAAAAATAGAGTGCGTTATCAGAAGAGGGGATAAGCAATGATTATAACAAAAGGTTGAGCAATGATAAGCGCGAAAAACGAGAAACTTAATTTGTTTGCATAATCAATAATACATTTACAGCATGATTCAAAGTAATATTAAATTATTTTAAAATAATTAAAAGCTACCTAATGATTATATTAAAATCAGGTGAAAAATGAGATATTTTTATTTATTGTGTTTCCAAAAAAATGTGTGGTTGTGTACCAAGGAAAGGAATGCATAGATTTATTTATAAATATCAAACAATTATAATTTCCTATTTATGTGAAAATATAATATACATGGAACTGTCCGAAAAAACATCGAGAATCGTAGACTTCAAACAAGCTCACGTGATACTACAAAAAAGCGAGTTCCTGAAAAATAACCGCATGTTAGTTAAATTGAAATATTTACTTTAATTTATCTGAACGAATTTTTTTCATTTTCATTACTTTAATTAGCCTTTATAACAATATTTAAATTATTTATTTAAAAACGAAGCATTTCTTGATTAACGCAATTTTCCAACTAAATTAATACCTATAGAGTTATAAGAATTTAATTTTATGCACTGTTTTGAGATACGGTCTTCCAGATTGATTGAGTAAAATTAAAATAAAATTAACTTTGGTTGTTGAATTACAGAAGTTTAGCTGTATATGTATGTATATTGTTCCCTTATTTTAAATTTTCTTTAAATGTAATTTTTGGAGAAAAAATTTATTATTTAATTATTTAATGTTTTAGAAATGATGAAATACATCCTCTAGAAATTTTTCAATTAACCCCTTCGCAATTATTAGTCTTAAGTAAATATTAATCACTACTTTATCACTTGCATTAAATTAATACGAGGATTTATACCTTGATAGAATTTTTATATTAAGAAAATAACATAAAGCTCGAAAAACATGTGTTTAAGAAGAAATACTTTTTGCTTACCTTTGAAGAAGAACTGGATTCAACAGCAAAAATCACACAATAACAACTGTGTAAAGATGAAGAAATAAAATCGAATTTTTTTGGTTGACTTTTTTTTTTATATGCAAATCTTAATTTAATCGTGTTCTTTTTTTAACAATAAGATTTATTTTTCTTCCTTTTTTACATATTGAAATCAAACTTTACTCAAAACCTGATCAATATCTCAGTCACAGTTATTGTATAATACATATTATATATACAACATAATAACATATGCCTTTTGTTCCCTAGAGACTTTCTGACGTAAAATCTTGTCAGTTTAAAAAGGTAGATACTCGACGATGCGCTGTATTGTACGCCTTACAGTTTTTTTCAATTTATTACCGGGCACATCACGATTTTAAGGATTCGCGATAAATAAATAACCAAATGTGCAAAATTTCTTCTCCAGATAGTTGTGTCGAGAAAATATTTGTGCTTTATCAAAAAGTACTAATTTTGACTCTGCAAGCATGCGACATGTTGATTCAGACTTTTAGATGTAGCTGTCATAAATGACGACATGGTAACATTTGTTTTTACATTACACAACTTGAAGAACAAAAGATAAGAATTGTAACTACACTTTACAATATAACAAACAAAGCAATGAGAAATTTAATAAAAATTGTAAGAAATAAAAAATTCAAATGAATTTGTTTCCCCTCTGACAAGTTTTTGTTTTCTGACAGTCGGGCTTGAAATACTCCATTGGCATCATATATCAAGCAAAAAATGAATTCTTAATTTTCTTTGATGATACTGAAAAAGATCAAAGCTCTGTTTCTTTTTTTCCATAAATTACAGAGAGACTCCCATTACAGAGCAATTTAATTCGCACATATTTTAAGCAGATTTCTTAAAACTAAATATTTTATGATATTTGAGATATCCAACTGTGGAAGGTTTTCTTTATTGTAAGATTTTGGGGTATGTGTGAGAATTTTTTGTGGGGGTTTTCAGATGTATTTAATAAATTATACAAAAAGAATTCAAAAATTGTGAAAAAAGTGTGACTTTTAAATACTGAGGGTTACGATGAGAAATGGCTCTTCCTAGACTAGGGATTGTGAACCAGTGGCACACATGCCATCAATGACATACGACACGATATTTTTGGCACGGCAGCGAAACAAACGGGAGTGATCGGTCGCGAGGCGGCAAAGAGCCCAATCCTTTGTTATTGTCTCTTAGTTATTGCCTTAGTTACGTCTTGTACTACAGTTGCTTAATTTGCTACAGTTACATAGTTTGTCTACGCATGGCATAGTCCGTTGCGTCGACACAACTTGAATTTTAAAGTTTATTTACGTTATATTTACCATTTTTAACTGTTATTTAACATGGCTAGTTCAGCAAAAGAACAAAAAGTGCAAGATAGTAAGTGTAACAGAAAATTTCAAACGGTGAATTTAGAAATATGGCATGATTAGTAAAGGCAAGAAAGTGGTGTGTGTGTTTATGTTCTGGAACTGGGGTATGTAGAACATCGTCTGTAAAATGACATTTTGAGACAAATCCTCTTGTCAAAAAGTGAACCACAGTAAAAATAATAAATTGCTTAAAAATCATTTGGCAAATGACTCCAATTCAGCATGCATTCTACTAAAAGTAACATCTCACAATCCTAATATAAGTTATTTGTCATCCACAATCTGCAACAACAGAAGTTACTCTAATGTTACTTTAATTTGAATTACTTGTATAACCAAAATATTTACAACTATACAGTGCAAAAGTATTTTTTCATAGTACATAAAGAGTTTTTAGTTTTTTGTTAGTATTTACTTTTATTATTTTCCCAATAATCACAAGTCAAAATTATTTGATGGCAAGTAAATACCTCCTTAAACACTTCTTTGGGGAAAAAATGGCACATTGATCCATAAAGGTTATCCACCCCTGTTCTAGAATATCCCAAACATGTTCAACAGAAATTAGCTCTGGACACCCCGAGGGCCAATCCGTACAGCGAATATCCTCTTCTTCATGAAATTCGTCAACATTGTGAGCTCTGTGTAACAGTGTATTATAGCTCATAAAAAATATCCCGGCCCATAGCTCCCTGAACAAATTCCCATAGGCTACAAGAACATCATCCCTATAACGCTATGAGTTGATAGTGCCATCATCGAAGACTTACAGTGGTGTATGACTGCCCAACCTTTGCCCACCCCACAGAAGGATTCATTTGTTTTCAAATCTGTCGATTTTTGTTACGTAAGAGAGAAGAAAGCGAGCTCCACTGTCTCTCCAAATGAATCTCAACTCATCACTGAAAAGAACACGCCCCAATGCTTGTGTTGTTTATGACAGAGGTCGCCAAAGTGGTGGTCCGTGGACCACTAGTGGCCCGCAAGAAAATTTCACTGGTCCCCAGAAAAATATGGAACATATTTACTCATCCCGTTAAATTATGTTTTAAGATGCATTGCAACATAATTAAATTCATCATAATACATTAAAAGTTATAAAAACGCTTCTTCATAGAATAACGCCATTTCATAGGAATATATAATGCTAAAAATTTGATATACTTAAACCATTTTTATTAATTGTTTTGTTTTTACAGTTTGTGTTTATTTTATTATGGTTTATTAATAAAGTTTACATAATCTGGTTACAATTAATAGTTTCGTTTTATTAACTAGGTACATTTTATGTGAACTTAGATCACAATTTTTTTCTTATAAATACATTTAACCCTTAAAAATTTTATCCGCGGGATTTAAATTATGAATTTACCGGTCCGTGAGGTCAAAAGGTTTGGCTACCGCTGGTCTACGACGCAAGTTTTCGGCTCCACAATAACCGGTCTTACATGTTGGATGCAATCAAAGAGCCACATGAGATTGAACGCCGAGAAAAAAGGGCAGTCTCTGTAAGACATCTGTAAACTGTTTGCCTGGAAAATTTTCCTGCAGACACAGCAGCAAGGTCGCGAGCTAGCTGTGGAGCCGTTGCCCGCATATATCGTTGTGTACTTAACGCCAAGTAGTGATCCAGTGCAGATGTCGTTGCTTTGTAGCTTCATGGTGACAGTACCAATTTTTTGTTTTGGAACTGATTCCACAGTTCAAGACAGGGGTGGCTCTAGGGTGGTGCCCCTGCCCAGGGCGGCAAATTTTAAGGGAGGCATTTGGATCGAATTTGAGAATTTTTTTTCGTTACAAAGAATTTTATATATTTTCTGAAATATTATTAGGTGGTAATCTGGTATTTTGTTTAACGTATTAAGATACGTTTTCTTATTTACACTCTGTATGTGTAATGCCAGTTTTCTTTTATGTTGAAACTTGAAGGGTCCGAGACGGGAGTACATGTTAAATCATGAAATTGGATATGTTTACACATCTTTCTATAGAAACTTTCTGCCCAGCCCGAAGTGAGATCCCAAAGAACATTCCTTTCACCCATACGATGTCTGGTGTCAGCCATCCAAAACGGGGCAAGGGTAATAAGAGCTTTTCATATATAGAGAGCATGAGATGGTTTCAAGTGTATTCACTGTGAGTTAATATAACCTTTTGTGATCCCCATCATCAATAGCCTCTTTTTTGAAGAAATTTGCCTGCTGAAATAAACGATTCCTTCTCTTGCATTTCACTAGTTTCAAGTAATAACAGGTGATTATGTTCTTAATTTCGCATTTATTTTGTATTTTTAAGACTTAAAATAATATGTATAATTGTGTGTGTGTGTGCTGCCTTTTTTTCTCAAAGATTGTTCTAGTTTTATAGGTGTGTGTATCTAAGTGAACAATTCATCTTTTTCAATTATAACTTTTTGCTTTATACAGAGGGGCAGTACATTTTCCATTTTTGTCCCGGGTGGCAAAACCACTACAGCCGGCCCTTCTGGAGACAACTTTCGGTGTCTTTTATAACCATCCAGAGCCACTTCCTCTTCAGACTAACCAGCTTCAAGTCTACCAACGGTTCTTCATCTCAAGGAATCATCTACACCAGAGGTTGCCAAAGTAGTGTTCCGCGAGGAAATTTCACTGGTCCCCAGAACCTTGAGTGGAATATACTTACTCATCTCGATAAGTAGTGTTTGAAGATGCGTTGACGGTAAATAACGCCACGATAAATAAGTCGTACTGCTGTAGCTGCGTTGTTTTAGCTACATGTTTTGTCACATCTCTCTCTCGTTTCGTCTTTTAATGTTTTACTCTCCTGAATGTCGCATACGTATATATGCTGAAGCATTTAAAGGCGGGCTTATATATGGACGTATTGCGTTCAGTATAAAATATATTCAATGTATAAGGTGGGTTATAAAGGATGTTTTTGTGTATTTTCTTCTGTATATCGGGGTTTCTTCAAGACAGGTATGATCTTAACTATGTGCATATTTTCTTTTATTGGGATAGACTTAGGTTGACTTTTCTAAATTTCTTCTCTTTTTAGTTGTTGTTGTCGTGTGTTTATATTACTGGGATACATACGAAAGACGTGAGATAGATGAACCGAAACATATAACACAACCACAGAAGAATACAGATTTATTATAAACGATGATCCCAGCATAGAACAAGAAGAGGTGCGCTGCTTTTCCTTTCGAGACTGGAATCCATTACAGGCGAAAGACCGACTTCTTTCCCGAAGAAGATACAACCAAGTTTTACTCGGGATTCGAACCCGAACCCACTCGGTTACAAACCGAGGATCATAGCCACCATAAGGGTTGGGCGACTTCTCTTTTTAGTTTGAGATTCATATAAATTAAACCAATAATGAGTTAAAAAAGGCAAAAGAATATTCTGCATTTCTTTATTAATTCAAAAAAGTATTAAGAACGATAATAATAGCATTAATAGTATTTCACCTAACCGTGAACTGATCAATAAATCAGACTCTCCACAGTCTTCATCAGGCAGTATTAGGAAAAATGTTGGAATGGGAAGTGGAGAGAAAAAGAAAAAAGCAAAGTAGATCAAGAAACTATCATTCCTACTACCGTAAAATCCAGTGTATAACGCGCACCCATCCTTTCAAGCTACATTTATCAATGTTTAGGTATATTCGCCGTATAACGCGCACACCTTTTTTACGAAGAAATCTGAAATATATGTATCCAATGCTCTTGTGTTTTGAATTCATTTATTCGAGGTATTATTCCAAGCTTTTGAAAAATAATATACTTTTAGAACTGCAACCCTCTTAGTTCATAAAGAAAGTCGGTTTCTTTCAAACAAACAATATTCCGTTATACACTCATGGACAAAAAAATTAGCGCACCAAGAAGGAGTGGTCAAAATGAAACGCGCGAAATTTTTTACACGTAATGACTACTTTGATATTCGTAAATGATTAGAAAATCAAAGAAAATAAGAATCATTTTTATTTTAGAGAAAAAGGCAAACGAATGGAGGATTCAATACCCTGTTGAACCCCCTCTAGCGGGAATGTGCGATGCAATACGATCGGGCATTGAGGCATACGATGTCTTGAGACATTTCATTCCATACTTGCGGTAACCTTGTCTAGTTCATTCAAACTCGCCGTCCCAAATGATCCTAGATATGCTCGAATGGAGACACATCGGGGATCGGGCAAGCCAAGGAAGGGTTAACAGAGCAGAGACAGTCTTGTGGCACCCTTTCTGTGTGAAGCACAGCATTGTCTTGTTGAAAAATGGCTCCCGGGAGCCGTTGCATGAGTGGCAACACATGTGGTTGCAGGATGTCATGGACATACCGCTGGGCTGTCATGGTGCCACGGATCAATACTGGGGTGACCGTGTATGCTAAGACTGAATCTGGATTCGTCGCTAAAGACGACTTGGTTCCATTCCGCTGCAATCCAGTTTCATCATGCGTGGCACCACTCCAAATAGAGGCGTCGATGGGTGGGCGTCTAGGGCAGCACACATAATGGGCACCACGATCCCAAATGTCCTTCAGCCAGGCTCCTTCGTATGGTTCGAGTAAACACAGGGGCCCCTAGTGAAGGTACTACCTGTGCCCGAATAGCGGCCGATGAAACAGTTGGCTGTAAGCGTGCATTTGTTACTATGTGGCGGTCTTCTCGACGACTGGTCTGTCGAGGGTATCCTGAGCCTGGTCTTCATGTAAATGACATCTCTCGGATCCACTGGTCCCAACACCTGCTCACAACACAATCAGAGCGGCCTAATTGACGAGCTACTCTCCTCGCGGATCACACAGCTTCTATCATGCCAATGTGATTCTCTCCTCTCAAACTGTGACAGCTGCTCATATTGTCTTCGAAAACGGCATAATGACATGTCTACCTCAGCTTTTCTTTGTAAACGATTTAGCACACTCAAACACGCTTTGGTTTCCTGTTATACTCTACGGAGAACGACGTTAAATGCCCTCTAATAGCTATACGTAATGTGCAATCACACTGCATTTCAAATCATTTGCACATCGCCCCGACATGTACCTTCATGCCAAGTTTCGTTACGATCCTGCAATTATTTCTTGTGCGCTGATTTTTTTGTCCATGAGTGTATGTAGAGTCTATTTTTTTCTTACACTCATCTCTTTTCTTTATTTTTAAAGCAGTCCTTTTTATATCAGGTGTATAACGTGCACCCATAAATTTCGATTTTATTTTTTGTGTCAAAAGCTTGTGTTATACGCCGAATTTTACAGTACTTAAAATTTGGATTCATTGAAAAGTGGTCCGCGGTATTAAAATTAAGAATTTACTGGTCCGTGAGGTCAAAAGTTTGCGATCGTTGACCTACACCAGTGTTTCTCTAACTTTCAATATTTGCCACCCAATTTTCAAACGAAATTTTCATCTCCCCCTTCTTATAATAACAAAATTGAATGTAACAATAATGTACTTTGAAGCTAAAGCTGCAATATGACCTTACAAATTATCACGATAAGTATTAAATTCTGAGTATGACAAGCCCATGGGGGGCACTAATAATTATTGAACTTGTTTTTAGTTTAGTATTGATAAATTAATTATAAAACATTGTGCAGTACCGATATATTTGTATTATATCATTGTAAATGTGTATTTAATGGTTTTGTGACAGAATGTATTTTGTTTGTTTCCTTTCAGTAAATTGATACTTATTTTAAACCTTTTAATTTAAACTTTTCAATATGTTCGTGCCCCACAGTTTGAGAAATGCTGGCTTAAAGAATTTTAAACAAATAATATAAAAAAATTAAGTCAATTCCTACTTTGATTAGATGAATAGAAAGTATTTTATTAACGATTGAAAATTTTAACGATATATATATACACTGAAGTGCCACTGAATTAGGGATAGCAAGGGCTATGTAAATTTTGTTGCGCTGCGCATCGTTTATACGCAAGTAATGGCGGCATTTATAGCTCAAGGGAGTGTAGTAACTGCATATATAGCTCGTACTGTGATTGTTCTGCATTAGTAGTTGGAATTGCCGGTATGGGTAAACTGCCTGATTTATCCACCTTCGATCACGGTCAAACCGTAGATGGGTGACGCACGGGACATTAAATTTCCGAAATCGTCAGTCAGCTAGGATTTTCAAGGACGACAAAATACATGAATGGTGGCAAAAAACTAGTGATCGGGCAAACTGCAAAGGACAATTAGCCTTGACAGTGTATGGGGAGAGACGGCTCAGGCGTATTGTACGTAGCCAGCGAAGCCAAACATTAGCTCAAATTACCACCCATGACAGTGCCAATCGTACAGTCAGTAAACAGATTGAGCAACGCTCACTTCATGGGCTTCAGGAGCCGTAGACCTACAAGAGTAACATTGCTCAATGCTCGCCATCGGGCTGCACATTTTGCATCGGATTTTGCCTCGGCAAGAGCACAGAGACTGGAGTGTAGATGTCTGGACATGAGTAGCATGGAGTAATGAGTTTCGACTCCGACTACTCTTAACGCCGATGGGAGGCTGAGAATATGGCGTCAGGTTTATGGAGCCATGGGTCCTGCATGCTAGGTTGGAAATGTACAAGAGCATGGTGGCTCAACCATGATCTGTGGTGCTTTTTCGTGGCACTGTTTGGGATCTTTGGTACGTGTACCAACCTCCCACAATTTAATTCAGTACGTAGAGTTGCTGGGTGATCACCTCCATCCATTTATGATGTTCTGTTATCCGCCCAGTAAAGGAGTTTTGCAGCAAGACAACTGCGCCTCTCACAAGTTTTGGTTGGCTACTGGCTGGTTGGATCAGCATTCTTCTGACTTTTTGGTCATAAAGTGACCCGCTATAAACCCAGACTTAAATCATATAGATCAGCTTTCGGATGTTTTCGAACAAGGCGTGAAAGACCATCACACAGCCAACGCATCTTTCTGCATTATCGACAGTTTTTGCCAATATTTTTCAAGTCATTCCAGTGGAACGTTTCCAGAAATTTAGGTATTTCTAATTCAGTGGCACTTCAGTGTATAATATAAATATATATATATATATATATATATATATATATATATATATATATATATATATATATATATAGGGAGAGAGTGAACTATATATAATAGTAAGAATTGAAAAAACAGCATGATTTGTCTGCATTGTTGTAACAATAAACACCCGGTTTGGCTAATTTGGCTGCAAAATCGGTTTTCAACGCCAACTTTTGTCATTGTTTTAACAGTAACATTGTTACAACAATGGAGACGAACCTAAGTTGGCGTCAAAAATCAGTAATTAATTAAATTTAATTTAAATAATGAACCAATATTTGAAAACACTGTTTTAACATCAAGTGTCATCCACTACAAGTTTTAAAAAAATTTATTTAAACTTGGTTGAAAGAATAGAAAGCATTTTATAACGATTGAATATTTGAACAAGATAAAATATATATATATAAATTAATATATATATATATATATATATATATATATATATATATATATATATATATATATACAGAGAGAGAGAGAGCTAATAGTAGGAGTTGAGAAATAAAACGGCTCTCGGGGCATAAGTGTTCCTAGCCTTACATAGTATACTACTTTATATGTTATATGAATGGAAATTACATACTATCGAAACGATATTGGCAACATTTTATGAAAGAAAACGCATGGTTGTCAATTCAACGAATACAACACATGGGAAATCAGAGTAGCTAACTTAGCGAGTTACCTTGAACGTTGGCATTGTTGCGATAGTACGTAAGTACCATATAGACATACATATTATAAACATATAATCTACATAAGTAATTTACATGTAAATTTTTTTAAATATAATTACACTAATTGATATATATATATATATATATATATATATATATATATATATATATATATATATATATATATATATATATATACTGTTTGTAAGAAACGCAACACCATGAAGGAATCATCAGAATTAAATGAACTTTGCAGCAAATATCAATTATAGGATGTTACGTAAACTAGTAAGGTTTGAGAGTCACCGCGCATGCGTAGCGTTTACAGCGCTCTCTGAACTGAAGCTTAAAGCATAAACAAAGAGGGCTGTAGTGAAACGTTGAAAATAGTTAATGATTATTTGTTAAAGGCAAACGTTTAGTGAGGCCTAAGTATGCCTCTATGACGAAATAAGGAGAAATTCCAACTGACGTTTAAACGAGATAAGATTATCGGCCTTCGAAAAGGAGGATTATTCTATCGCGCAATAGGAGCTCTTGTGCAGCGGAACAGTTCCACAGTGATGCTAGTTTGGAAACAGTGGACCGACGAGCACTGAACAACTCGAAAAACTGGCAGTGGACTACTGAAAGTGACGTTAGCGCGTAAAGATCAACACCTGCTTCACGCGGCTGTGAATGACCGTACAGCTTCCTCCAGGCAGTTGGCCGCACGTTGGTCTACTGCTACATGTGTACTAATGTCAGCTTCGTCAGTTTGTCGACGTCTGTTGCACTTTCGATTCCGTGCAAGGGTGCCTTTATACAGGATTCCCCTCACGGCAAAACATTGATGGCTGCGTCTGCAATGGACTCATGAGCACAGAGCCTGGCAAGCTGATTGACACTAAGTTGTCTTTTCAGTTGAATCACGCTTCAATATGGGGGGCCATGATGGCCGCATTCGTGTTAGAATCTATGCCAGTAAACGCTGCCTTCCAGAGTGCGTTATCGAACGACATATTGGTCTAAAACCCGGAGTTATGGTTTGGGGTGCAATTTCGTATCATGGACGATCGAATTTTCTACGAATTGAGGGTCATCTCAATAGCAACAGGTACGTCCGTGAAGTGCTACAGCCCAAAGTCAAACCCTTCCTTTAAGGCATCCCTGGAGCAATCTTTCAGCAGGATTATGCACGCCTACATATTGCAAAGCCTGCTCAGCCCAACACATGCAACTTCTTCCTTAGCCAGCTTATTCGCCGGATATGTCGCCTATTGAGCACGCGTGGGATTTCGTTGGTCGGCGTCTCACTCGTGATCAGCGTCCGGCAGCTTCAAAAGACGAACTTTTTTCTGCCAATACAAGCAATTAGGAGTTCTCTTCTACAAGCAGACATCCAAAATATGTTTGACACCACGCCGCGTCGTATAGCAGCACTTATTGCAGCGCGCGGTGGCTACACTAAATACTATGATTTCGGACACTTTATATTATTATAATTATTTTGCTTTGAAAATTTCGTCATTTATTTGTACTAATACAAGTCGTTTAGGCATTAAATTTCATTAATTCTGATGATTCCTTCATGGTGATGCATTTTTTACAAACAACAGTTTATATATATATACATAAATCGGATATACTCATATATATATATATATATATATATATATATATATATATATATATATATATATATGTATATATGCATAAATCGGATATATATTTATATATATATATATATATATATATATATATATATATATATATATATATATATATATATATATATATATATATATATATATACACTGCTGGACAATTGCTAAGGACGGATCACAAATTGCTATGTAGCATAACATTAAGCGAGACATGAGGCCTAGTAGGATAAAATATAGTTGCCACACTGTTCAGACATTAGAATAAAGAATATTTATTGTTCTGGAAAGTACAAAAGCTGTGAAACATCTGAAAGAAAAAAAAATGTTCATTTGATCTGCGTACGGAGAAATGGAGCAATGCATCTAAAAGTCAGCAGACACCTTAAAGAAAGGTATCAGTACGGGATATGTCCACCGTGGAGTGTGATGCCAACATTTCACACGTCGTACCATACTTTGCACAACAATATCCAGCAGCTGTTGAGGCAATTTATCCCATTCCTCTGTGAGTGCACGGATGAGGGTGTTCTTGTTTGTCGGAGGATAGTTTCGACCAGCAACTTGCCTCCCCAAAGCATCCCATACATTTTCAATGGGGTTTAAATCTGGAGAACGCGCTGGCCATACGAGACGTTGAATACCCTCGCCGTCTAGACAATCCTCAACAGCGAGTGTTCGATTACATGTTGCGTTGCCGTCCATAAAAACAAATTTATCACCGACAGCACCACGGAAAAGACGAACATGAGGAAGTAGAACTTCATCAATGTATCGTTGGCCCGTCATAGTCCCATTCGCAACCACATGTAGGCGCGTGCGGCCATTGATCATGATGCCGGCCCACACCATGATACTGCATGTCGGATATCGGTCCTTTCCTGGATATTTTCTGACGATAAGCAGTACCACTCTCGCGCCAGATCAGTTGGCGTCTACAATCCGATGACAGACTGAACCAACTCTCATCTGAGAATAGTACGCATGCCCAGTCCTGTTCAGTCCAATTGTGATGCTCACGACACCATTGCAAACGGGCAGTACGGTGCTGTCTGGTCAATGGGACACACACAAAAGGTCTGCGTGCGTATAGTCCTCATCCCCTTTAAACGTCTGGCAACAGTTTTTCGGGAGATCTGCTTTCCGGAGGCAGCAAGAAACTGATTTGCCACCTGCTGAGCTGTGGTGCGCCTGTTCCTTTTTGCTGATAGGACGATATATCAGTCTTCTGCAGGCGTCGTACTTCTAACACGACCTCCCACGTGCCGTCTACTACACATTCCAGTAGTTTTAAATGACTTCCACAGCCGTGAAAAAACGCTGTGAGCGATGTCGAACTCCCTGGCAACATCTGTTATTTTTCGCCCTTCTTCGATCTTTCCAATAATTCGCCACGCATAAAATCATCTATGTGTGATGTCGGGAAGACATGCCAAAAATTTTAAGTTCGTTATCAAATCTTTCCTGTAAAACTTTGACTTGAAACAAGAACTGTCCACACGCGTCAAAACCTTTAAAGCTCTTATGAACGCTATCACGTGATGAACAGACGTGGAAAAAAATGTGCATATACTCATACTTCTTCTTACTAATATCCCGCACTTATTCTAATTTTCCACATTTTGCTTCCTTTCATTTTGTGGTTGCTATGAATGATAGTGTTATCCGTCCTTAGCAATTGTCCAGCAGTGTATATATATATATATATATATTTATACATACATAAATCGGATATACTCATATATAAATATATAAGAATGCCTAACTCTTTTTCACTCCTATGACCAACTATTTAAATTGCCTGAATGTTTAACTTTTTTTAACATTCAATCGCATAATAGGAGCATAAAAAATTATCCATTTCAATTTGTAAAATTTTTATTGACATAATCAGTTAAATAAGCATAACTTCCGTAGAAAAATTAAAAGCAATGTCCATAAAAATGTGCTTCATTATTTATTGACAGCCTATTTTCTATGCCTTCTTATGATACTTCAAGCATTCTCTCTCTAAAGTTACAAAATTAATCTTAATTTCAAAATATTTTTTTCCTTTGTTTTACTCAACATATAATATAATTTTGTAATACATTTTTTTTATATTTACATATCACATCTTATAAAAATATTTCTTGAATATGAAAAATATTTTACACAAATAATGTAAAATAATACATATTACCTGTGAAAAATATATAGTAAAAATTATAATCCTTATTTATTTATTTCAATAACTAATACTAGCTTTTTTTTTAAAAAATTAGACACTTTTATCACTTTCATTTCTCATGTTTTACGTTTATTTTATCGTTGCACATATGTGTGTTAGCATTGTTTGATCCTGAAAAATATGCACTATTTCTTAAAACTGCACTCGAAAGATCAATTTCTTTTTTAAAGTGTATTGTGTGCTGGTACCCTTAAAATTTTTAAAATGTTGGCAATTTATTAAAAACTGTGTCCTATAAACCTTTAATAATACAAAAGAAGTGTATACGTAATGAACTATTAAAAAAGTTTTTTATGTCAACACTTATTTTTCATACTTCATTTTTCATACTTATTTTTCATACACGTGGAACAAACAGGTCCTCGCCCCTCACTCTGGAAACTGTGCTTTAAATATAGTATTTAATGCACAGGCAATTGGTTCCACACACAATTTTGAAATTTTGGCTTTACAGGGGGTTGAAAGAGATGTTCCTTCAATTCCGTCAAATTATGGGGGGTTGTCCGTTATTTTTGCTTTAAATTATTTCTTAACGGAGAAATTGTTCAAGATTTTTGTTATATATTGTCATGAATATCAATACATTCTCTTGTACTATTATGTCTTCGTTGACACTTTTCTGTTTTCCCTGAAAGTGCTGATATTGAGAAGGAAAGGTAAAATTTGTAAAAGTAGAGAAAGCCCGTGCAACTCCGGGCAATGCAACTAGTTTTATAATAGGCAAATTGCAATTCATTTTGAAACCAAAAAATTTTAATTCGCTTTATTACTTTATGTTTCATACTGATTACTGAAATTCTGGCTTATTCGAACAAAGTAGCAATCAATGTTAAATTCAAACAACAAACTTAAAAATCAGAGACTGTTTTGACCCAAACTTTTGATATTTATTTATGATAAAATTTAAATAAATGTATATGAGGGTTGAATGTCGAAATATATATAAATATTATATAAATTTATTACACAAGATACTTGATAAAAAAAATGAGCTATGTTCATTGTAGGTAAAAATATTTCTTTGTTGGTTGTTTAAGTTTTATTAAAAAGTTTTTTTCATTCTTCAGTCAGTTTAATTGTTCATGAAGCTTGTAGTATATATTCTGGCATAACTTTCGTTCAGTGATATCGGATTTTTAGATATTAATGGCAACGTATTTTTAGAAAGAATTGTTCTTCAAGAAAAAGACATGTTCATAGCGGTAGTGAATTATTCACCCCAGCAGATGAAGAGAACGATTGCCATTTATAATTCATGCATTTGTTGAATGATGATATCGTCACATTAGTCCAAAATTATCCTCAATTGAACTAAGTGAATTTTTTGTCAAATACAAACAGGTTAAAAATTCTTTAGGAGGTACCAATTATTGATAAGAAAAACTCCCCAATTTTTATGCAGTGGAGTTTGCATTCAATACTGATAAAAGTATCTTTGCACTGCATTGAAAAGATAAATTATTCGTGTGGAGGCAATCAAGTCTTAATGTCCATATTGGTTTGTTTGGTGTGCAAGAGTGCGTGCACGCAAAAGGGAAAAAATTTCAAAAATAGAATTGAATAAAGCAAATATAACATTTGAAATCAATCAGTATTAATATAAAAAATAAATGTGTTTGTTCATTGAACAGACGTGATGAGTTTCAATTTTTAAATCTTCTAGTGTAATATTTTTTTCAATTATCAAACAACGTCGTTGATGATGAATGCTTCAATTAATCAAATTTGTCCATTGCTTTTAACTGAAATTTTCTCCAATTCACTGAAATATAGAAATTTTAAAGAAATGAACAAATTCTTAGTATAGATGGAATAACTTCTTCAATTTAGATTTTAAAGATAATTTTTGCAAGCGAAAGTAATTTATTCCCTGCATTCATGACACATGAATTGCATCGTGGCGTCATCTACCGATGGTATTTTGAAAACATAATCTTCAGTGCTTAAAAAATAAAGGGTGATTATATTTAAAGTTTCACTTTCAAAATGCTGTAAAAAAAAAGAACAATCGGTCAGAATAACTTCAGAATTAACTAAATACACTTAAAGGAGGGATAAAAGAGTGTAGCATAAGGGGAAAATTCAAAAGTGCATCAATAGATGGACTGCAAGATGTAAAATTAAGCTCCTTCGCACATTGCAAAGCCAGTGATACAACTGTTCAAAAGGTATTTCGGAAATGATAGATATATCAGCCATCATTTTACAGCAGCCTGACTTTCAAGCACATCGGACATCAATCCTTAGGATTTATGGCTTGGGGACTGTCTTAAAAATGTTAAATTCAGTTGCCCTGGAATTTTCTGCAAAAAAGAGGACGTCCTTCTGTTGAGCACCTCTCCCCCTCCCACGCCCTTTTCACGCTTGTCTGAAATTTATTTCCACCAACAGAGAAAAAACTAAACCAACAAGAAGACAGTGTACTATTTGTTGCTCGAAGAGAGACAATAAGAAGGCAAGAAAAGAAACAAGATTCTACTCTCCAGATTGCGATGTTAGATTGCGAGCAGTGCCGTGTTTTAGAATTTATCATACACAGCCAAACTTTGGTTAATAATTTCATAATCATTAACATAAATGCAAAAGATGTAAATAAAATTTTTAATTCAAGATAAAAGATAGGTATTCTAAGCTTTTTATGTATAGTTAGTGAGAATTGACTCCAAAGTCTAATGATTTCTGTCATACAGAAAGCCAACTTTACAGGTATATTGCTTCTTTCTTTAACCCATTTTATCCCACTGTCCTACTTAGAGGACGGCTGAAAAATATCATATGGAAACCAATATTTGTTTGATGCGAATATTTTGACAGTTGGAACATATAGGGATATGTATAAGCTTTTTCTAGCACGAGTTATGTGTCTCACCCCCTCCCCCTTCCTCCTTTGTATCATCTCTTTGGGGTTGCAGAATTCTTTTTCAGTTTATTATGGACAATTAGCTGGGCATTTTTACGTGATAGTACTCTTTCGTTATGATCCTGGTAGTTAATTCTATATTGTTCTTAGGTAAGTTTTAGCAAATTATTTTTAATTGTCCTCTAAATATAGGACAGTGGGACGATAAGCATGCAATTGACGCGTTCTTCCTCCCTTTACAACGAAGAGTAAAAAAGAAAAATAGTAATAATAATTTAGCTTCTAGTGTTTCACCCCTGCTTAGTTATGTCAGTGCAAAGGTTTCTGAAGTTGGAGGAAGCATTAGAATTATTAAATAGTTTTCATACTTTTCCAATAGTGAATTTAGTTCTTCCCGTTGTGGAAGTGAAAGGTGAGTACCTTCATTTTTCCGAAGTTGACAAAGATGTGGTTCAGGGTCAACAGTCAGCAGAGCATTGATATTAGGAGGCTCTTTCACAAAATTATATTTTCTGTGAGACGTTTCAGTGAAGTACCATTGTTTTCTTTGGAGATCTAAGACGATCCCTGCAGCTGTTAAAAAGTCTATGCCTAGAAGGGTTCTGTTACCTCTAGCATTTTTCCAAATTAATAGTTCCGTGGGAATGACTTTTCCTTGAATACTAATGTCTACAGAAGTTGTCAGTATTTCTGTGGTTTGAGTACGACCGTCAGCAAGAGTCATCTGCATGGTTTCTCTTCAAAATTCAATCCTTTTTTGTTTAAGTAAAAATGGTATAATTTTTCACCAGCCACTGAATGTGTAGCACCAGTATCAGCACAAACTGCTGCTTCTGTTACAAATGGAAATTTGGATTATACTAATGGGATTACTTTCACTAGAAAAACTATAAAAGTTTGATTGATTCAGACTTGATGACAAGGCATCATCTTTTTTGTCGAACTGGGTTGCAAGTGTGGCATCTTGATCGAATGATTCCAGGAGCACCCATCCATAGCAAGATACAGGAGTTCTGTCTTCTTTTGTATCAACGATTTTCTTTTCAGGTATTCTGTCTTTGGAAATGGGATTCCGCCTACTGTTACTGGGAATCCCGGTTTCCGCCTACTTTGACTGGGGGAAACCAGACAGAGAATGTTCATACGACAACTTAGGATTTTTTTGTGTGTAGTTACTTCTCCAGGGACTGGAATTCATTTCTTTTGTTTCCAGCTAAAGTTTTTATTGTTTTTATTTCTCATGTTTTTAACTTCTTCATACTGAATCTAGCTTATCCACTAGTTGTAGAGGATTGTTCCAATTACCACTGGTCCAAAAGTGATCTTTGTAATCTTGGGGGGTTTTCTTTTTTATTTGGTCCGCCACAATCAAATCTTTCAATTCTTCAAGCGTCGTAACTTTTGATTCTTTCATCCACCCATCAAAATATGTTTGCAAGTCAAAGTAGAAGTCACGCCAGGTTTTCACAGGATCTTTAGTGTGTCGGGAAACATCTGCCGAAATTTTTCTGCACTTAATTTAAAGCGTTTTAGAAGAATTTGTTTGACTTTATAGTAGTCTTGAGCATCCGACAAAAGATTCTTTTAGTGATTAAATTTGAAACTTCAGTTGGTAAAAGACCAACAAGGTATACCACCCACTGTTGAATTGGTACTTTTAAAAATGTTAATTTGTCTTCTTTCGAAGAGGTTTAGGCAAATTGTTATATCAGTTGTCTTTGGATCAAAAATCGGTAATAGCTTATGGAGTTCTAGCTCTGGCATATTGGAGTCTACAGTTGGCAAAGTATCAGTTATCAGTTGAAGTTTTGCAGTTTCAAATATTCGTTGGTTTTCCTTATCTCTTTCAGCTCGCAATTCGAGCTCTTTTCTATCACTAACAATGATTTAAACATTCTTTAGTAAAAATCTACATCATACCCTTCACTTTTTAAGATTGTGCTTTTATGTCTGGTGAATTTTAAAATTGTCTTGTATTGATATGTGTCTAGCGTTTCCGCCAATTCAGGGAGATCCTGCCTGCGACCTTTTTGCTAAATAGGCCATCGTGAAATGTCACTTCAAAATTAATTATAAATTTATATTCTTTGAACTTTAAATTAAATTTAACAAAAAATGTTATTAATGAAATAATGATAGTATTATATACCACATAAAGTAATATCTCAATTTCTTACAATATGCAATTTGAAAAAAATTTCATGAATCACAAAAAATGAAAACAAAAATATTTATTTTAGTTTGTTTCAGATTCAATACACAATCAAAGTAAAATTACTATCAAACTTATAGTTAAAAATCATCAAAATTATCTGAAAACACATTTGAAATACATCATACCACAAGTAAAGAATCATATACGTTCTCATAAATAAAAGTTCTCACTTGCCGAAACAAAATTTCCTATTAGTATTCAAAAATGAAAAGTTAGAACTCAGGTTATAAATATCCTTGAACTGTCTATTTCTCCTGTTTAAATTTATTCTCGCTTACGCAGTATAAAATATCTCATCAGTTTCATAAATGAATCATAGCCAAAAATTAATACTATATACGTGGAAATGTTGTCGGAGTACTTGTTTCTCCGCAGGGAAACTTCACCTCCTATCTTTGAACTGTGGGTGAGCTTGTTTCGGCTTTACCTTGCCCAGAACTGCATTAAAGTATTGAATTTTTTCAATAGAGAAAGGGAAAACACTTGTGGGGGGAGAGTTATCAGGAAAAGGGGGGGAGGTATAGGGTGTATGAGTGATAAATTAGAATTTTTAAATTGATATGGCAAATTTATTATGAGATTAAGTGAGAAAATGTGCCGGACACAGGCGATGCGGCGAGCCAAAAACCCGTGAGGGCCGTCTGGGAGCCGCGCGAAAAATCGGGGGTTTTAGAACATTAGATTGATTTAGGCTCGGCCAATCGGATGCAGCCACTCGGGGTGGGCGGGGTGGATGTACGAAGACTTTGAAGTGAAAAACTGCTATGAGAGCAGCGATTTAGCAAGAAGAGAAAATGGAGAGATATATATATTCTTTTTTTCTTTTAAACCACTAAATATATTATTTAACTGAGACAAAAATCTTTCTTTGGCATATAATGCACATTTTACACTTAAAAAATTATACATAAATGAATTTTTTTTTTTTTTTGAAAATAGCATATAACAATACAAAAAATTTTCCAGCTTAAATGCTTTCGAACAAGAATTGTAATCATTCAAAGAAAATAATACACATAAATACATATATATTTGGTTTTAGGTTCTCACTTAAGCTTTGCTATAAACTACGTTATACTTATTAGTTTAAACAATACAGGAAGTATATTTTAAAAAAACACATTGAATATAATTTAACCGTGTGTCATTATGCTGTTTAGCAAT
>BMAU01015490.1:0-117295 GCA_019973935.1 Trichonephila clavipes
CCGGTCGATCGCAATCTATGTAATGCTCTCCCTGGTTATAAAGCAATATAGGATGTATCGAGATCGTTTGAAATTTAAAGCAAAATGGAACTTAAAGAACAGTAAGTGAACAGTATTTGAAAATTTCAATAAAATACACAAATTATGCAAATTAAAGAGTGTATTTGATGTAATTTTTAGTATAAATTAACGAAAGATACTTCTTAATTATTTTAGAATTTAAATAGCCAGGTTGTGTGAAATTTTTAAACATAGTATAATTAATTTTTATTCTTTATTATAATACTTTTAGCAGAATATTGTTTTCATAAAGCTTGAGCGATTTTTTATTTCATTTGGTAATGTAAACGTACGTCTTTTTATTATTAATACAAGATTTTATTTACTTTCATTGCAATTTGTTCGGGCGGAACCTTGCAACTCAATTTTGAAGCTGATATCTTCAACCGATTTAGCTATAATTTTGTATACACGCTTAATTTGGAGGACAATGCATGTTTTGATCATTTATATTCCAATATTGCGATTAGATAAAATATATTAATTACAAACCTTAAAACGTATTATTGCCTTACCCCTGTGGAACACTTAATCCGCTGTGCTCGGTGATTTGAATTGAAGAACGACAAGGG
Source organism: Trichonephila clavipes (assembly GCA_019973935.1). Lineage (NCBI taxonomy): Eukaryota > Metazoa > Arthropoda > Arachnida > Araneae > Nephilidae > Trichonephila > Trichonephila clavipes. The sequence continues at coordinate 633 of BMAU01015490.1, forward strand.
TACATTTTTTAAAGTTTTGACGTTTTAAAACAGCGATCTAATTTTTCTATGAAACTCAGGTAAAATATCATTACATAATCGGAAAGATCATTTATTCCGTCACGATACGGCTTTAATTTTTTTTTACAAAATAATAAATAGCATTTGCATTTTTGACAATTTTTTTAAAAATGAGACAAATCGATACGTTATTATGAAAATGATTTCTAAATTGTTCCGTATAAATTTCTTTTCGGGTTAATGAATCTTTATTCTTCACTAAAAAGAGTCATGCTTTTCTCTTTTAGAATCGGTCATTCGCAAAATAAAATGTCGAAAACTTTTCAAAAAACTTTTTTTTACGATTTTTCAAAAAATACTCAAAATTTTAATTAAATATTTAATAATTTCGTCATTTATGAAGAAAATAACACGAAAGTGCAGAATAATATTATCTGTTATCTGTTTGACGATTGAAAAAAAATACCTAAAAATATTGGATTTAAAAAAAAAAATGTTTGTTTTTTTTTCCTCTAATACCCTTTTTGCCAGAGTTTATCTATGTAGTATTTTTGTTACATTTTTTGTTTAAAAAATAATGTTGTTTACAATCAATCTGAGACGTTAGAAATCCTTAACTTAAAAAATAAGTCCCCCAAAATAATAAAAACTTTAATAAAAAACGCGGTTTTACCAAAATAATAAAAACTTTAATAAAAAACGCGGTTTTACAAATAGTCAAGGATTTGACAAAAGCATTCGGCAAACGACCATGTAACAATGATGCGTTGAATGAGATGAACAGAATGAGAAACATATCCAACGATAACTAAAAAGTAAAAAATTGACTAAAAGTAAAACAAAAAAACTTTTTTTAAAAAACAAGCTTTTATTTAAATGCTCTAAAAAAATAAAATAAATTTTTCCTTTAAAACTTTTTTACTATCAACTTATAACGTCATAACACAATTTATGATATAAAAGCTTGTCGCGAGATATACCTGTGTAGATAAACAAGTAAATTAAATAATTTGATCTGATCGATTTTAATTTTTAAAATTTTCTAACTAAGTAAATACGAGTACTTAAATCTCGGGACAGGCTTTTTTGTCATATAAATTGTGTAATGACGCTATAAGTTTATAGTAAAAAAAGTTTTAAAGGAAAAGTTTATTTCATTCTTTTTAGCGCATTTAAATAAAAGCTTGTTTTTAGAAAAGTTATTTTTTTACTTTTAATTTATCTCCCTTAGTATATTTTTTTAAAAAAATAAGGGATTATTTATATAGTTTTCATGATACTTCAATTTTCATGTTCGAGCTCTTTCTTTTTTTTACGTAATGTGTGATACTATACTATTTAAATGTCATTGTTTCGATGTACTTTTCTAAAATTTTATATAACAAGAAAATATTTATTTTAAAAAAAAAGTTGTTTTAAAAACAATAATAATATAAATACCAAGTAAGAGTTTGTGATGTACCTCCCCTTTGAAGTACATCCCTCGAAGTATCAACGTGAGCTAGAGGTGTAGGGTTAGCGAAAGAACTAGGATCAAACATTATCTTAATATGACTTTCTTAAGATTTTCAACTTAAACTTTTAACAAATATAATTATAATAATTAATATGAGAGAATCTACGATGACGCAATACGCTACACACAATATAATTCAGACCAATCTCAATAATCGAACCGCCTAATCTTCAAATATACTAATAAGTAATCAATCCTACCTTATTATTCTGTAATAAACGTCTTTATCTACAATGGTATGTAGCTTGACATTTAACTTTTAGTCGAACACCAATATGTTTATCCACGACACGTAGAATTTAATCTTGAATCACAAACTGCAATAATCATCAACAGCCACAACGCACCTCAATTGTCTAACATTCCTTTACATTGCCATCACGCTTACTCTAAGATCCTATATTTATCCTATATTATTTGCATCTCTTCACTTCTCGTTTCTTGGATTTGGTTGGAAAAGAGTTGCCATTAATTCTGGTCCAAAGGACTTGTTAAAGAAAAGGCGCGTAAGACGTCACAAGTTTTTAAAATTTTTTAATATAAGGGATAACTAAACTGTGTGCCTGAATTTTGCTCACAGTTATAAAAATAATACATTAAGAAATGAAAATGTTATTTTTAATTTTAAAAAAATCACTTTATTATATTCAAAAACTTATTTCTTAAAAGTAAGAGAGTTATCAAGTTGTAAAATTGTTATTAAAAGAACGAATAACAATATGCATTCTTTTTGCTTATAAAAAATCTTTTGGGTTTATTTTCATCTGCACATTATTTATTATTATTATTATCATATAAGCTTTTTTTAATTCATTTCCAGTTTTACGTTTTTTTGAAATTTTACCGCACAAATTTGACAATAGTATGTAAATTTAAAATTACATTTAATATTAAATTATACGTGTACGTTTCAATATTTACCAGGTTAGCTAATTTAAATACACGTGTTTTTTTCTTTAATACTGTGCATCGAATTTTAGCAATAAATACAGAGAAAGACTTAACGCAGCACTCCTCAAACTCTGAGGCGCTCCCCCGTGGGGGACGCGAACATATTGAAAAGTCAAAAACAAGATTAGTAAAAAAAAAATATTAATTTTATGAAAGGAAACAAACGAAATACATTCTGACATAATAAGAAATAAAATACAGATTTACAATGATATAATACACTTATAAAAGTATCAGTACTGCTCAATGTATTTCATAATTAATTTAACAATACTAAGTTGAGAACAAGTTAATTATCATTAATTATCATGACAAGTCATTACCATGGACTTGACATATGTAAAATTATAAACAAATATTAACACTTATTTTGATAATTTGCAAGGCTTATAAAGGGTGTTTTTTTAGAGGTACAGATCTTTAAATTACAATAAAACAACGATGTATTATTCGATTGACATGCATTTTTTTTATTCGAAAGATAATCTTGTGGCATTACATTTTAAATATGATTTCTGGCATAGGACTGCCACGGCTGGCTCGGATGTAGTCCAAATGACTTTTTCCAACATTTGTAGCCGTATATCGGCAATAACACGGCGAATGTTGTCTTCCAAATGGTCAAGCGTTTGTGGCTTATCCGCATAGACCCATGACTTTACATAGCCCCACAGAAAATAGTCTAGCGGTGTTAAATCACAAGATCTTGGAGGCCAATTCACAGGTCCAAAACGTGAAATTAGGCGATCACCAAACGTGTCTTTCAATAAATCGATTGTGGCTCGAGCTGTGTGACATGTTGCACCGTCTTGTTGGAACCACAGCTCCTGGACATCATGATTGTTCAATTCAGGAATGAAAAAGTTAGTAATCATGGCTCTATACCGATCACCATTGACTGTAACGTTGTGGCCTTCATCGTTTTTCAAGGATTCCACCAGCCCATAAAGCGCACCAAATAGTCAGTTTTTCTGGATGTAACGGTGTTTCGACATACACTTGTGGATTAGCTTCACTCCAAATGCGGTAGTTTTGTTTGTTGACGTAGCCATTCAACCAGAAGTGCGCTTCATCGCTAAACAAAATTCGCTTATGAAAATCGGGAACAACGGCAATGTCGTTTTGGGCCCATTCGACGAATCTACGCCTTGCTTGATGATCGTTTTGATGAATTGCCAAACCAAACTGAGAATAAATCACTTGACAGCTGTTAAATCGGTCGCCATCTTAGAAAGTAATGCCAACTTAAACTTCTATACCTGGAAAAAAAACACACTTTATAATAAATCCCTTAACAACCGATTAAAATTTAGCTGATTTGCTCCTCAATGTTACCGTTTTCCATGTAGGCACGCGTATGTGATCTATAGAGAGGAGGGGAGGGAAGTAAAAGGAAGACATATAAACAAGTCCTCTGAAAAAAGTAAATCCTTCGCAAACGTCGCCAAGTCCTTTTTATTACATTCCAAAGCTTTTGGAATAATTTTATGGATAGCCAGCACACAAAAGATCGTACTTTGGAAAGACGTGTATAAACGTCTGGGGCAATTAACGCTTTGCTGAGCGAGACGTTTATCTACGACGGTGGCCCTGAAGAGGTTAACGTTGTATTGTAGCATTATTAGCAGTATTATTGAATTCAATACATTGTCATTGTGTGGGTGAGTGAGTGAGTGTTGATTTTTTTGGCGCAAGAGCCAAGTTCGGCTATACTGTGCCACGCATTTGTTAATATAATCTGTGATCTAGACGGGAAAAGAAAGAAAGGATAAATTGAATGACAAGAAGGAGGGTCGAAAATATAGAAGGATCACTAGGGTACCCCGGGGTCACGACACCCGGGTTTACCAAAGATTATAAACCCCTTGGGAAAAGGAAAAGATCACTACGGTACTTCGGGATTGTGACACTCGTACTCACCTAAAGAAGGTGAGCCCTGAGGAGCTGTTATTGTATGGAACGGGGTCGCGATGAAAATTATGATTGAATATTGAGTCTCAAACATTGAAATCTTGAGAAACACTGACTTAATGCGAATACGCAACATAAAAAAAAGGTATTGATGACAAAACCTTTTTCACCCTTTCTCAAAGACATATATTTTCAAACATTACTCGGCTATCAATTGACAAAAAAAAATCGTTTTAAGAAGATATTTAAGAAATATATTGCTAAACGTCAATAAGAATCTTGAATAACAAAAAATTTAAATTATTTACAAAACAAAAACTATATAGATATTTAACAATAACAATATCAGTTGTCGTTCTTGCAGGATTCAACCACAGTAAGAAACTAATTAGTTTTCACTACACAGAAACAACTTAACAAAAGCTATTATATTCCTAATTGGGAACATCCATTTTGAATGTTAATTCACGCTAGAATCCAAGAGCTAGAATTTTCAATTCCAAAGCCTTTAAATTACATTAAATCGAGCCATTGAGTATTAATGCTGCCATTAATGAAACAACTTCCACTTCGTTTTACCGCTAAAGTGCCTATTAAACAGCTCCAGTTTGTACTAAAATAGAAATGCAATGTCTGAACAAGCTCAAAGTATCAACTGGAGGTTTAATCTTTACACGGATGGGCAAATTTACACTGGAGTAAAATGGAACGCTTAAAGCGTTATTTCACTTCAGTTTCATCCGCCTATAACTGCAGATAATAATTTGCTTTTCTAGAAAATTATACACATCCGCGATCTAATAAGGTGTTCTAAAATTGGATCTGGGGAATAAATATCTAAAAGTGTAGGTTTTTCAATATATTCACTGTCACTATATGCTATGTTCCGCACTTAAAAAGCTGCTTTAAACACAAGAAAATGAGAAATAAAAAACAAAAAAATTTACATAGTTTTTATTTAATACTGTTAAGGTATCCGACTACGTTCAGAACCGCGGTTTTGCAAAAGCGTATAAATGGGTGATATTTATGATATTTAGTGTCACTTAGATTTGAAAATGTATATAGAATTGTTTTAAGAATATTATAAAAATAAAAAAATTATTTAAGTACAATATTTTGACAAAAACATGAACATAGAATGAGCAAGTTTCAAAATTTTCTCCTTTTATGAAAAATGCTTCTATAAAAATAATATTGTGCCTGCATATAGCTCAGACCTCTGTACAGAGGCTGAACAAGAATTGTGAAATATAATAGTTAGAAGTGGATTTATCCATAATTTACTACAAAAGAGGGTAGAAATTTTAAGAAAAAACTGCCGATAATTATTTCAATTGGTAGTAACTCTGAAAATAATGTGAACTTTTCAAAAATCCTAGTTCAGACTTTCTGGAGAAATCTTTACTTATATAAGCAAAATATTATTATAGAAGCATTTCTTATAAAAGAAGAAAGTTTTGAAAAAAGATTATTCTAACTTCATTTTTTGTTAAAGTATTGTATTTAAATACTTTTTTTGTCATAATGTCCTTAAAACAACTCAATAGATGTATTCTAATCTAAGTGACACTAAACATCATGAACATTATCAATTTATACGTTTTTTTTTAAATTACGGTTCCGAACGTAGTCAGATAAAGGAAAAATAATTTCTAATGAAAATTAATATGGAAATGTGTCATACTATTGTTAAAATGTGATAATTGGCTATTATTTCAACATACTTCCTATTTAGTATAGACATTTCTTACAACTAAAATATACCGTCCTCTTGATTTCACCGAGGTCAACATAAATATGTCCGTTGCCAATATTTCTGGAGTAGTTTTTGCGTATAACGCTGTAAGCAATGTCTAAAATTGTCATTGTCAAAGCAATATTTGCTATTTGCACATTTTGGAGATTTAGACTATTATGACTAGTTTACAAAGCAAATTTTCGTATAAAAATCCTGTTTTATGACTCTAAGCATTATGAACGGTGAACTAAAGTCACAAAAAATAGGCCATGTGCAACAGCTAGAATATTGTCAAAGAAAAATATCTCAAATCTAAAAGTTATACTTTTTACACGTAGCACATATCGGTTTGACAACGACGAAATATAAATACGGTGCCAGATAAGTTACAAATAAACGTATAATAAGGACCACAATAAGCGTTTTAGTATATGCTATTACTATACAGCTTATAAAGCAGTGTCTATTTGTCAGAAAAGTTAGCATTATTATTTTAGATGCAAATGCTGTTTAAATATAATAGTTATGAGATCACCAGTTTCAATTTGTGTAATATTTGTTAAAATATTTAACATATAAATATTGCCAGAAAAAAGAAGTGTGGAAAAAATATGAGTTTCATTTTAAACAAATGAATAAATGTAATGTAGAATGTGATGGAAAAAAAGATAGATGATTGCTTAGAGTTACTCTAAGGTGATGAGGTAACATGTTCCGGGAATACTAAAACTAATTCCTTTTCTTGACATTAATAGATAAAGGCAAACTATTTTACAGCAGATGAAAAATAATGTGTTTGAAACCTTTATTATAATAAAGAAAACATTTGTTTGTATACAAAGTAAATAATAATAAGTATTATAAAAAGTTATATATATAGGGGGCTTTTTCTTATTCTCACTAAACAAAAAAATATTTACTGAATACTAATATTTTAAACTATATATAATACCTTCTGTATTACAACAAATAGTAACTTAATTATAAAATTCTTTACTTTATGAAACAAGTTTACTTTTAAACGTTTATCATTTACTATTAAAGTAAAATGTACAAAAACATTCAGATAATTTAATACTTAATACTCATTTCTATACTGTTTTTTTTAAAATTTCTCAAGTGATTTTTTTTGCTTACTTATAATGTATATTTAACAAATACATATAAACGGCATAAATTAATGAAACACTTAAATAAAATTTAAGACAAACCAATACATTTGTACTTTATTATATTGCACATTATACGTATATATTACATTATATACTTACGTTATAGAAAATATATTACATTTATATAATATATATTGCACGTTGCTCTATTATGATCTGTTTTACTATTTAACTGGTCACTTTGGCTTCTCAATACCATTCCAAAGCATTTGAAGAATTTAAAAAAATCCATGCCAGTGTGTTTCTTAAATTCTATTCCTACAAGTGGAGTGTTAAAAATACTTAATAAAAGGTACAAGGAAATATTTTAAAATATGTGTATTAATAATTTAATTTACAACAAATATTAATATTTAAATAGTGTTGTTTATTGATATCCTATTCACAAAACACCTGTAATTTATTCCAAAGCTGTCTGGGTGTTACAGTACACGATAGACAGCAATGAATAAGATAGGTTATGATTTGACAGAAAGAAGAAAAATGACCTCTGGTAGTGAGAATACAAACACTTGCTCTCACGCTAGAGTTTACAAGATGCATGCCTGTGTCAAAGTCTGTTCTCACGGATGAGAAGCTATTGAGAGCTTCCACTATCATTCTTTATCCATAGATAATAGCTACTTACTCGCCGCTTTGACATGCCACTATATGTTCCCCTAATATATTCTGTCATACATTCTTCATATTCTTGAAATAAAGAAACTTTATGAAGTTGGTATAGAACTGCATTTTCTGGATGTAGGTGTAGCGATATTTATATATTTTATGTGTCCGTATATATATATATATATATATATATACAATCCTTTTATAAGACACACACACACGTAATAGTTTTCTTAAAATAGTTTATATTATTTGGTATAGTTATGTAATGATGATGAAAAACTGTATGTTTTGAGAATAAATGATAGGATTTCTTAAAATCAAACTGGCTTAATTAAAACCAAATATTGCGTGTCATTCCTACATTTTAACGCACTAGCTTTAGATTACTCAGTTTTCAAATAATGTTACAATAATACATGATAGTTGACTAAAACGAAAATATTGTGCATATAATTAGCAATTATATACTGTAGTAAGTTGCAAACTAATAAAATAAAGAGCGTTTTTGAAAGCTTAAATAAACATTTTGCATAATTTTATCGAATTTTCAGATATTTACACACATGCAGGTGTGTATGTTTCAGATTTTATATTCCTTCTGTTAAGTAATATATTTCTTTTTTCAATTTCTACTATTAGTTCACACTCTTCCTATTCAAACTTTCGATCGTTAATAAAATACTTTTTATTCATCCTCTCAAGTTCAAATACATTTTTTTTAACTTTTAGTGGATGACACTTGATGTTAGTACAGTTTTTTCCGATGTTAACTCGTTAATGAAGTTTAATTAATGAATAAATAGTAACAAACAAAATTAATAGAATCACACCCTATACAGAAAAAAATGGAAAATTGTAAGGACAATCGCTCTCTGTTTTGCCACTATAAAATTGTGATTCTACCATATGCATATACATATTTATATAAATTGTATATAATTATTTAATAAAAAGTAAATAAAATATATTTTTTCTTTGTTGACCTAAGTAGGAATTGATTTAATATTTTTTTATATATTACTTGTTAATCTTTAAATAATAAGCTAACCACTGTTTTGTCAACATATATTCTAAGGCGCATGTTATTCGAGAACAGGTCGAGAACATCAAACATAATATATTTTCTTCCACTTATTTATTCACTTCTGGATCGAATAATAAACATCAATTGTATGCTTTTTTAAAGCATGATTTCTTATTGAACTATTTTAGCTAATGATTGTCTAATATTTGTTTCAAACAGTAAACATTGTCTTTTGCCTTCTACTTAAGATTTAGCTAATACTTCACACTTTTTTATCTTCAAACGAGCAAAATTTAATAAGGTTGGTTTGAAATCAAATATTACTTTAAAAACAGTTTTTTATTACGTTATATTATACGTATCACTATTATAATATCACTGTTTTTAATTTCTAAATTGATCGTTAAAGGGTTTTCTAGTCATCCAATCAAGAAACCAAGTCTAAATTTTCAATTTCTTCCCGTCAAGTAAATTATACCTTCTATTTATTTATTGTTTGTTAAATTTACAAATGAAAGTATACCTTCAAAAATATGAGTCATTTTCTATAAAGTATTTTTAAGAGACATGTTCTATAATAGATGAAAATAATATTCAATAATACATAGATCGATTACAAATGAAAGTAAGATTAGATACGCATTTTTTTAATTTCGATTATATCCTTCTTTAATGCAATTTTTTCAAAGCTAAATTTTATGTTAACTGGAAAATAAAAAGAGATATTGCATAGCGAAATGCTTCTATTTAAGGGTATCTTGATTTGGGCTCAAACGAAGAAATTTTACAAATAACATTTCCTTCAAAAATCAATTTGACTTGAGAGCAAGAATATGGGGTGCACTTATAAATCTATTTTAGTCAAGGACTAAAGATGTATCCATGTAAAACGCATTGTATACTCAGAGTCTTAAAATAATTAAATTAAATGTTGCGATCATCCGGTCGCTTATGGATTAAGACACACAGTGAGAGACATAGTGGATTTGGACACAGTAATTAAAAGTGAAGAACGTTTTAATAAAATCGACAACTTTATTTTGCTTTCAAATTACTATCAAAAGATTGTTTAAACCATCAACTGCTGATTAAAAGTTACACGATTCGCTGTCCAATGACAGTGTTTTTCCCATAGGCGCGTGTATGCAGTGTATTGGTGGGAGGAAGAAACGGCACAAATTAACAAATTTTTCTTCTGACATAAGTAAATCCTTTCAAACACTATCAAGGTTATGCTGTTGCATTCCAAAGACGCCCGATTAGTTGTAATAATAGCAGTTCAAAGAAACGAATTGCATTTCAGAAAGACACGTATATACGTCGTGGCATTTAAAGCACAGGTTGAACGAGACGGATATATACGTTGGTGGTAGTTAAGGAGTTAAACGAAGGGAGTGTAGTCACATTAATTACTAACATAAATATAAAAAAAATCTTAAGGTACTTAACTGGGATTATTAATTCTGCGGCAATGACGATCTTTCTCCGTAGAAGATATATCGGTTCTCCTTACTGAAAAACTCCGATGACTTAATTATTTAACTTTATCTTCAGGGTCAGTCTGACGACCACCGACTATCTCTCTCTCTCTCTTCGCTTGACTTTAAGTATCAATTCACATTTGAATAATCACGCATCCTCCACGAAAGCGAGTTTATAATCCTATAACAGTTCAAATAATTCCCTAGAGGATTAATGAAAGACCCAGATAGGACCCCTTTATAATTTAGCTTAGTAATTAATGAATGACTTTTGATTCAAAGGAGTCATTTTAAGTCATTAAAGTCATTTTACTTTTAAATCTTAATGTCGAATTTAAATACTTATCACATATAAATTTTAATGGCAATTTAAATTGTACCATTCCAAAGTTTTCCTCACCCATTAATTTAAATTTAAGCTTATAGTACTCATGTTCATCAATATTTGATTTAAGAATTTTTTTTGAGAGGGAAGGGGGGATTTTTTTTTTTAAAAAAAAATGATATTTGTGGATGTTTTTTTTAAAAAGTAAAGTAACACTAAATTTTTAATAAATTAAAGAGGAAAACAAGTTGGAATTTTTGAAGTCGTAATTCAGACAACATTTGGAGTAGATTTTAAAATTATCGTTGCATTGCAAATTTCGCTCCCAAGGAAACTAATTTATACAATATGCTTCAAAATTTGCTTTGAAAAATTAAAAATATCTAAAGAATAACATACGGATTTAAAAATAAATAATTTAAAAAAATCAATTTGTAGTTTTTGAAAGTGCTTGAAGTTGTTTGCTTTAAATTTTTGAGGATATGCGTTGTTCAAATGTAATCCACTAATAAAAATCATAAATTAAATTTTTTAAAAAAATATATTGAAATACATTTCAGAACACAGTAATTTTCACTAAAACTCGAGAATAACAATACAAAAAATATAATATATCAAATCGAATAAATCACTTTCAGAAAAGAATCAATACGACACATGATAGTATTTAAAAAAAAACCTTCAACAAGTACTGTTTTCATGGAACTCTAAAATGGAACAATTCGAAATTTGTAGTTCGAGATATATCATTCATAATACAGATAACATTCTGTATTTATGAGGTAGCTTTTCTCTGCAACTTCAAATAAATATTGTCTCCCGTCGCACACTCACGCATTTCTGGTTGCACTTACAGTAAATCTCCACATGAATGGATGAAATATATTTCTCTCATCGTTGCCAGCAATCATTTCTAAATAATGCAGTCCTTGTATTTATGTGGTTGCATGGATTAGGGAACATTCCTCGAGTAGGTTATTCGATTGTACAGTTCGAAGGAACGTGGGGACTTTCCATATCAGATAATCTCTCTCCCTCTCTGATGGCATTCCATAAAATTCCACGTGCTTTGTGTCATCATAAATTGCCTGCATAACCAAGGGCTGAATGTCTATGATTGTAATTGCTGCAGAATGTTGGAATATGAGGACTTTCACTCTTTTGAATATAGACTGTACAGCAAATTTCCGTTCATGTTATTTATTTAAAAGTCTGTAAAATCATTTTAAGTATATTCTTGAAGATGAACTTTCTTCACGATGTTTCTGTAACACAATAATAATAATGTTTGAAATGATAATATTGAAAAAGTTGCAATATATTGTGAAATATGTATTGAAATATGCCAGCAACATATATTTTTGAAAAATAAATTATGGCAACCACAGAAAATATGATCAGGATTATCAGATTGTCAACTTTTTTGTTCTTGACAACAAATGTGGTGGGAAATACTATATCACCAATGAATCATCAAGAAAGCTCTAGGATCCATCTTTCTAGAAATTTCCATGAGACTATATAGAAGACCCTTGAAATAAAGTCCAGGAAAGTACACAAAATAGCTCAGTCGAGATTAGAATCTGCATGTGAGTCGACTATGATAAGATAGACTTAATCTGTGAGTCCCTGTTTTATAACTGTTCTGAGGAGCCATTTCGGAAACATTGTAAAGCTTGTTTTTAATACGTTTTGGCACTGGTGTAAATAACATCTAACTATAAAAATTATTGGAAATGAAAGCTGTTTTTCCCCAATGGAAATCTGCAGCAGTATCAAACAAGTAACATGAAGATCGATTTTAATACATCCATTGTTAAAGTTTATAACGTTATGTTTATAGGGTAATTTTTTCACAGACAAAAACCTCATATGGGATGTTTCAGGAACACAAAAAAGATTTACAAGTATAGGTATTAAGATTATTTCTATATTTCACCTTCTTTCTAATATACATACATCTATGCAGAAACTACAAAAAAATTGATTAAATCTTTACCAAGAAGTTTAAAAGTTATTGAGAACGCTAAAAGATATCCTACTAAGTACTAAATTAAGAGAGGAATACGATATTTAAAGCTATGTTGAGATTTTTTTAAGTGTACCAATACTTTGGAGGTGTAACCTTTTAGTATCTTTTTATTAGTTTTTTAAAATAGTAGCTACACTATTTTTTTAAAAAAATCGAATGTGTTAAGGAACAAATTGAAAGTATTATACAGATTATAATTCCGATGTATTATATTTTATTAGTCGAAAACAAATTTTATTAAAAACTTCAAGTGTTTGAACATTTGGGGGCCACTGTATTTATATAAACTAAGTCTTACTACTGTGTTTTAAGAAACTATTTTAGGTGTCGGCGTTTACTAACTAAATGTCAAATCATATCATATTTTTCAAATAAAGTTTTTAACATAAAAAGAGTTACGGTTTCTTTATAAATACAAACTGAATTAATTAACATGTGGCATGAGCGGTTCATTGTTAAAAGGCATTACAATATATACTCCCCTGGCCACATTTTATCTTGTTGGGGGCTTGCCAGGCAGGACTTGGTTCAAGATCCCCTATTGGTTTCGGACTTCTTCAGGGTGAATGGACTCACGATCTAGCTCTGCTGATCTCTTGAATGAGAAAAAACAACAACACATTAAATTAATATAAACGGTGAGGTAATACAAGTTGTAATATGAAAGTAAGTTATATTCTGTGTACTTTGTTAATTACAGAAGAAATATAAAAGGCACTTTTAACTGGAAATTTAAAATATTAAAATAAAATTTATTTTAGTGTTTCATCAACCATTCACCCACGGGCGATTTTTTTTTATTGGCATCATTTTACTCATAACATAATTTTTAAGAGTAATTTTAGAGATTTTTCAATTTCATATAGGCTGCAGGATTTCCATTAATAAATATGGTTTCAAAAATTTCTATGGTAATAAAAATAGGTGTTTTAGTATGCAAAGCCTAGCTTTGGAAACAGAAAATAAAATCTCTTTAAGTATTTTATCCTTTTTATATGAAAGAAAAATGTTTTTTCAAAGCTTCTATATAAGAGTTGGAAATAATTAAAAAATGTGAAGGTTCTCTCTTGGTGTTAATACATTATCGTCACATCTAATAAATCACCTGATATAAACAGAAACGCATTAATCATAAGAAGTTGTTCATTATGTCAAATAAATTTTCTAAAGACATTAACTGTATTTTCAGATTAGAAATCTTAAAAGAATTTTCAATGAAAATGAATGCTACAGTAAGGAACAGCTCAGCAGTCATTTTGAGTATCAATATCCTTTTCAAATGTAAATATCGATATTCAATGAAACACTTATATTGTACTTGAGTAGAGTGCATGCACAGAGTGTAAATAAAATTGTCTAGACTTTTAGAAAGCCCTTAAGTTTATCCTTTAATTTTAACTAGTTATAAGAGTAGACAACGATAAGTCTACTGCAGAAAATTTTCATTAATTATTTGATGTAATATCATGGAGATTGCATAGATTTTTAATAAACTAGGATATAAATTACTTAATATTGTTTTAATAAATCGAATTCTTTATCTCTAAATAAATAGTCAACAGAAACAATTGCAAAATTATTCTTCTGTCTAATTTTCGGATACAAATGACTGGAAAGAATACAAAATGTGTTACTTAATTTTATTGTAAAAAAATAATAATAAAATATATTTAATGAACATTATTTTAGGTAAAAAATTACATTTAATTTGTATATATTTAACATGGAAAAATTAACCATTTAACCATTTCTGATCACTACTTTGTTGCAAAATCTATTTTCAATATTAGAATAAAATTTTCAAGTAGTCATGAAAAGCATGTTTTTGATGGGGAAGTAATCAATAAAATTTTCGAGCACGTGTGTGCGTGTTTTCATAAATACACACACATATAATCCTTTATTTTTATTATCTCGGAATACAAATTATTTTATATTTATTCACATATTTTTATTAACCTTGTATTTTTTGCCCATAATATTTATTCATTTGTCTGTTTTTTGTGGCAAATTAAATATTTTTTCCAATTAAATACAGTACAAAATATTATTTTAATAGCTTCATTTTTATTTTGACAACATGGCTGACATTGATTATATTTTGCTCTGGGCATATAACAATGTAGTTCAATGAAAAATAAGCGTATTTTGTACTTTTCATCTATCCTAAATTGTTTTGATTCTTATTTTTGGCTTAAGATAGCTTTCAACTTAAATTAATGTTAATGCAAAATCTTTTTTAGTTTATACTTTCACACTGTTTATTATAGTTTAATCAAAGTTTATCTACTTCAAATCTTTGAATCCATTTTATGTGTGTTGTATTATTGCGTTCCGTTTTACAATAGCGCTTTTTTATTGCTTAATCTATCTAGATATATATTATAAATGCGAAAGTTTGTGAGGATTTTTGGCCGTCTTTCACGCAAAAACAACTGAATTTATTTTAATGAAACTTAACAGTAATATAGCCTACACATCGGACTAACACATATGCTATAATTTATAACATAAGCAATAATTTATAAAGATATTGTGTGAAGTGTCCAAAATATAACGATATTTGTCAAGTGAGTAGGAAAATATTCTGCCATCTGCAAGCATTTTTGGCGTGCGCTGCAAAAAGGCCCACGACAGCATATATCTATATTTTGTTTGTGACGAAACCCTTTTTGTTTTGGCTACGCAAGGCGCTCGCTTCTAATTAATTCCTGTGATCTGCAAAATCCCTAATTTTTTATTTCAGAATAAAACTAGGTTTTGAAGGGAGAGGTTGTTATAAATTTCTCTTTATTTGAATATTTTTTTATGATTTTATTATGCACATTTGGTAGTAATAAATTGATATTTTTTCAAAATAAATGCTTTTATCGATTCTGGTACTTAAAGTATATAAACTGTCTTTTTCACACTACATCAGTTGGACAAATTTTCAAAATTTGTTTGTGGTTAGTAGTTAATTAAAACGCTATATTTTTAATTGAATATGCAGATATTGCATTTTTAAGTATAAAAATAATTGTAACTACAGTACTGTATTTTTTGGAGCGAGTGAATATTAACATCGCACTGTTCAGCTACACGAGGGCTTTTGGCAACGAACCGCGTATTTTTGAACCATGATCAAGTGACGTGGACGACACCTGAGCTGGCACCCCCTTCTCCTAACTACCACACCACACCAACTTTGAAGGAATATTCTACCAATACTCCGCAGGAATATTCTTTGAAATCCATTCTTCCAAGATATATGGCAGCACGGGTTCTATGATGAGTATTTTAGCGAGGAAGGCGAATAGTTTTGTAGCAGAAGCCAAGTACGAATGGCGGTATACGTCTAGAAGCGCTTTTGTTAAAAATATAGGTATGATATTTTTTTAATAAACTTAGGAGAGATTTTGATATAATTATATGTCTATATCTTAAGGTATTCGACTACTTGCTTTTTTTTAAGAAAAATAGAGATATGGAGGTTTTTTTTGTGAGGGGGGGTTAGATTTGTTTAGTACTTTTTAAGAAAAAAAGACAAGAATTAAGAAGATAAAATAAAATTATAACTATTAAAATGGGTAAAAATTGACAAAAAATTACATAAATGGGGACCCCTCTGTACCTATAGTAAATGAACCAATTGTCAATTTTTCACTTTTGAGGCTTCACTTAGCTACTCCTTTTTTAAATAACCTTCAGGATAAGAGATATTTCAATCTTTACAACAACTAGTACATTTTTTTAGCTATTATATGAAATTGCATGAGAAAACAGAGCGATTATATTCAAATAAAGATTTGCAAATTTTATGCTAAAACAATGATTGATAAATTCGAAGGTTAAAAAATTTCCATTGTTATACAGAATATGCACAAAAAATTTCAGAAATTTATTTAAAAAATTTTTTGAGCAATCGCTGCCCCGTTCGGGCTTTTCGAAAAACAAACACATTTCGAATAAAACGCATTTTGAAGTTTGACATCTTATGTAATGTTATTGCATCTGTTTTTACTAAAACACTTGTAGTATTTGTTCTAGTGAATAGAAAAAAAATACTTGGTATTTTTATAAAGCTAATAAGATGGGCTATAAAAATAAAATTGAATGTATTCTTCTAATTTGACAACACTTTATTGAACGAATATTCAAAGAAAATCCATTTGTATGTCTTTTTTTAAAAATTCTTTCTCTCTCTTAAACTAACTTTCAAAGCTTTACAACAAAGGTAACCAAATATTAACTATTTTACCAGCAAAGTACTCACAATAACAAAAAATACAGATTGGAAATTTTTTCTACATTGTACAGATTATCAACTCAAGGAATAAAAGCAAAAAAAAGTACACTAGAGAGTTTCTCGAAAAATTAATATGCAGCAGCTCGCAAAAAAGAATGCATTTTTTTTTTACTTCTAGGCTCAAACTACATTATAAATTTTTCGAATCCAGTCCTTAAATTCCGAACGCTTTCACGTTCCACAAAGTAAGAATGGAAGTAACAACCGCCCCTAATTCAGGGAAGATGTTTCTGGAATTGTTCTATTACTGTAGATGATTCACTCCCAATGATAAGAATGAAAGGCAATGGCTTTTCTAATACTACGGAGAGATAAAGAATGTATCATATTCAATTTTTGATTTATAAAGTAAATATAGAAATAGAATGAAATTCTAAGGATGAGTTCCTTGGAGGAAAATGAAAAAAAGGGCATGCGAGTGAGATATTCTCTATCGGAAATACTTTTCTGAAAATAAAACATTTAAAATAGTTTTTTTTGTCATTTTTAAATATTTGGAAAATGGATAGTGGCTAAAATAGTTTTGAAAAATCATGAAAATGAATGATATGCTTTCAGTTAGAAAAATGATATGTTGGAAACGAAAACATTGTAGAATTACTATTCTAAATCCTCCATAAAAGATTAAGATGTTGAAAATAAAGTTTGACTTAGTTGTGAAAATGTAAACTAATAAGC
This sequence comes from Trichonephila clavipes, assembly GCA_019973935.1. Classification (NCBI taxonomy): domain Eukaryota; kingdom Metazoa; phylum Arthropoda; class Arachnida; order Araneae; family Nephilidae; genus Trichonephila; species Trichonephila clavipes. The sequence goes on from BMAU01015490.1 coordinate 18,364, forward strand.
CAAAATTTGGCGAAATGTTGAAAATGCTACTGAAGTGCACCAATACCACTTTTTTATTGTCACTCCCTTAAGAAGCCTATTGACCCAAACGATTCGAAGTCTAATCTATTCGGAGTGTTATACATGCTTAGTAGGATGAACATTTCACCTTCTTTTAGAAAAAAAATTAAAATAATAAAAACAAATTGATTGGTTTTTTATAAATATCTTCATTACAAAATCAGTGAGAAAGTTTTCGCCTTTTTTGTTTCTTTCGGAGGAGGAAAATGCAATCTACTTCACATGGGTTTGAACTAATTTTGTCACACGACAAAGTATTAATTTATTTTCTTGAATTGATTAAAAACTTTACTATTACTTTGTATTTAATTGATTATTGTGTAAGTTCTACAGTAAGTTTTCATCCTTTTAAATACTGTTCAAGTTAGCTGATGTCGAGAAGTGCCAATATTACTATAGTGCTGGTCACATTAGCGAAGGCTATTTTGAAGTATTCAACATTGTGCAGTAGAAGATTTAAGCTCAAGATCTAGGCGGTATTCTAGAGTTTGGCCTGATCCGTTAGCGAGTCCATGGTCTCTCCTTATTGTGAATCTTTCAAGGCGGGTTATGTGACGTCTTCGAAGGAAGACGCATGATTCATAATGGTATTTGTTAACGTAGCCGTACTATTCAGCAATTGGTTCCTTGTAAACCCTCGTGGGGTGGACTTTAAAGACCGAGATTAGCGTGGGACCTTTTCCGGTTTGACAAAACTGAGGACACAAGTGTGATTTTGCCATATAATTCCTTTGACGGCATTGTCCTGGTCTGGATAGTTTCCCACGAGAAGCAAAGTGGCTTTTGAAAAATCATTAGTTGCTGAAATGGAATCATGTTCTTCAGTAGAGACTATTGTAATGTCTTCTGTCATTACTTTGAATTTTTGGTCGAATTTTGGGACATGTGTATGTGGGTGTGTGCACGCGCACAAGTGCCTGCTGTTTGTATGTATGTGTGTTGATTTAGAGATTTACTACACCCTATTCATACTCTAATATCAACTACACACAATAAGTTCTACATTCGTGCGTCACTCATAAGCCTCGTTATAGAGCAAGCTCAAGTATTAGCCTCATTTATTGTAGTTTATGTCATTTACTATTTAAGTTACAAATTAAAATTAAAAACTATTTATATTATATTATGTGTTTTAGACTTATACGTATTGATAATGTTGCGGTACCTTCTCATGTTGAATGAGGTGGATGTTCAACTCATTAACCAGATATTCGGGGAGATCCGAAAGTGATACTGATTGGGACACTATCAAGTCGGAAGAGAAATGCTGAACATACATATTTACACTAACTCATTTGTATTACTTTAAGCACTAGAACTAAGTCTACGATATTTAGACGAAACAATAAATAATAATGTGTTACGACTACTTATTTGAAATGAGGTGCAAACTCTAAACTCGCCGAAAAGCAATTGTCCAATTCAGGAATAATCGTCTATAATTAATGGCGTGGCTGCATTGTACACCAAAATTATTCCTTCTCTTTCTGACTATTTATGTTCTATTTAGCCCTAAGGTCCGTTTGCGGATCGGAGTTGTTCTATCTCAAAGTGCCAACTTGGCTGGATGGAAAAAAACCCGAGTTAGAGAGGGTAGACCTCGCTGACAGCCCATTTTTACAACGTCTAATGCCTATTATTATCATTATTATCACTTTCATAACTAACTTGTATCTTTTTCCAAACAGTTATAAGTTACATAATTATACTAGGATATTCCATATTTTATGAATCATTTAATAAGCAGATGCTAAAAATGCAGTTGTTGAAAACAGACCCAGACATCGATGATAGCTATCTAATCAGTGAGCTTCCATCTGGAATGAAGCATTCCATGCAATTTTCACAATTTGATCGTTTCACTTAAAACACAGTATTAATACACTTCGCTAAGTTACTTATATCCTTAATGGGAAATGAATAACAATGTGTAAAAAGAAAACTCATTTACAGGACTTTCTCAGCTAGTTCGAGGTAAATGTGCTATTTAAGTTAATAATAAAGTTAATGGGTGGTAAAATTATATATACTGTTATTTGTTTTCCTAATTGCTTAAGGATCTATAAACATGTATTGCAAAGGATTATTTCAAATATATATTTAACTTAAAAAGTAGCTAAATATATGTGCTCGAAAACGTCTCAGACGAATATAAGATGGATTCATAACACTGAAAAAAAAGAACGTTATTTCGTATTAAAGAGTATAAGGAATAAAATGCGTTAATCTATTGATTATGCTCGAGCATAAAAACTTATTGCCTATTACTAATTTTGACTAGTTTCAACTAAGCTATAAAATAAAAAAGTGAAATTTTGATTGCTTCGAATATTATCATCAAATCATCAGATCAAATGACTTAAAAAAGAAAAGAAATATTTTTTCCCATACCGAAAATGATAAACTTTAACATTTATTCTTACTTTAATTCTCTTGATGCTTAATATAGGAATAAAAGATTTAACGAGTATTAAATTAAATGCTGATTTGTTTCACAAATATAATGTAATCTTCAGTCCTGTGGAAACTGAGTTTCGTATAAAAGTTCAATTGGTTAGTATGAATGCAATCTATTTTGATTAAGTAATTGAAAAATATCAATTAATACTTTTTAGCTACATCTGAAACATTATGTACAAATGAATATTGACTTAAAAATACAAATATGTATATACGACATATCTATATACATAAAAATTGATGTTTGTATATGTGAAATTCCATCACTCCAACACTGTTCAACCGATCACTATGAAAATTGGCATGTATATGTATTTTTGTGGAGAAGATTTTTGTGATACTCTCTTTGTTCAGCTCCCCACCAGTTGGCGCTACAGCATATCAACTTTTGCACCGTTCAATCAATCGCCAAGTTGTCAACAGGGTTGCAAAAAATGATGTCAACTTGGCTCTATCGCAAACAGTTTTCATTGAATAGTCATTATAATGTAAAGAACGGTGTTGCTAGCGGATCTTACAATTTAAAAAAAAATTAAAACAGCATAGAAAGTAATATTAATGTATTACAAATCCAGATATAAATTAACTACACTATTTTAAGCGTTCATTACACAAAATTTGTAACAATGTGTCAACTTAGGAAGGTGTTTTCAAAAATCGACCCACAAGATACTTACGGGGCGTTATAAATTTTTAAAAAAAATCCCCTTTTTATCAGCTTTTAGACCTGCAGACTTAAAATTTAACAAATATGGTTTGTTTGTTCTGCTGAGATATGCAAAATGTTTCTTTTTTGTTGAATTTGTAATTCAAGTAAAATTAACGCATTAAAAACTTCTTTATCCTTCAATATGTATTGTTTATTTTTAAATTCACTCGTGCGAAGAACGGGTATACCAGATAGTATAGCACAAAAAACAAACTAACGAATGAGATGTTTAAAAAAGTTTTTTTTTCTTCTTATATATATATATATATATATATATAAATCGTCTTAACATTCCGTTCGAATGTATTAAACATGTTTCTTTGGAAGGTTATAATTGCGTTTGAACATCTTTAAATAAAATTCTGTTTCAAAATATTTATACACTTGCCTCCGAAAGTCTGCGTACAGGCAATCATCTTTCATATTCATGCAAAGATCGCTAATTAAATGAAGTATTTCTTAATCAATACTATTTTTATTGATTCGTCTAACGTCGGAAAATCAAATAATATAAACAACAATCGCCTGATTATTACATAAAATAATACAAATATTTATAACTTGAGAACGACACAAATCGTGTGCGTCAAAAATCTGCGTACACTGGAAAACACCTTTAAAATAATAAAATGTAACTAAAAGTTAATACTTATTAAGCTACTTCGTTCTTTCTATAACTTTCTCAACATATTTGGCAGGGATTTAACTAGCTTAGTTGTTTCATCTGTGGATATTTTGTTCCATTCTTCTTCTATGACAAATTTGAGCAATTCCTTGGATGTTATTACGTTCTCCCTGATTTTTCACTCGAGTAAATCCTACAAATGCTGTATTGTGCTTGGGTCTGGGGACTAGGTTGGTTGGCTTACGGAATTGGTTTGGGACATGTTAGAATAGCCATGGCCTCACAATGACTTCACAATGAGAGCCATTTGCTTATAGGACCTTCGTGCCGCTGAAAATAAAAATCAACACTCACCGTAAATTTCTTGGCATATGCCCTCATATTTTACTTCAATAAGTTCAAATAACTAATTGTGTACATTGTTGGTTCAATAATTCCAGATTACAATCCGAAAGGCTTCCAATTCACCCCCAAACATTATGCCTCCTCCTCCACGTTTGATAGTCGAAAAAGGATTTTCTTTCTTAAGATCTATCTGTCCAGGAATTTTTGTAGGCACATTTTTGTGCTTTTTGATGCTAAATTACAAAAATTACTTTCAATTAAATGTATTACATTTTTCTAAAATCTATATATGTCCTATTTAGCTGTCATTTGGCAAAGGCTCTTAGCTCTGTTGATTCGAAAGACGAATGACTTCTTGAGTGCAACTTGGGCATGATAGTCGTCCTTTTTCAATTTTCTTCGAATTGTAATTCAATTCACACTTTTTTGCAATATCTCGGGAACACTTTTAGCTATTTGTGAAGCCTATTGTATTGTATTTATTTTTATAGACTGTATTACAAAGCAAGTTTCTTGAGGTAATCAAGACATCTGGCAGATGGGTGGCCAGATCTTGGCTTGGACGTTAAAATTTTAGTTGATTTGTAGTTTATGAACACTTTTCAATCAATGGATGTCTCTTATTAACATTTCAGCAATTCTATTAAAGAATTTCCCCTTTTTCTGAAGATCTATGATGATTTTTCTTTCAATGATATATCGATCTCTATTATGTTGCCTGCCATGGAACCACAAAAGCTTTCAAATCTCAAATCCTAAATAAATCGTAAAAAGGAGCGTATAAATTATTACAAACACGATTTAGTGCAATTATTTTATAATAAAAAGCCTTTAAAAGCTGTATTTTGTAAGTGTACGCAGACTTTTTGCGCGGATGGTTGGTGATTATTCGGTGGTCATTTTTATTTTTTCTTGTTAAGGTGGATTTTGTTGCTGCTGTATGAATAAGGACATTTTAAAGAATTTCTGACTAGTATTTTTATTTTCTAAAGCGAGACTTTAATAGCAATTATAAAATAAAAAATGTAAGATAATTGCCCGTACACAGACTTTCGGGGGCAAATGTATGTTGTGATCCAAATAATAAATTAAGATTGCATATCCCATCATTTTTTATGAATCTATTTTAATTCGAAAAATATTTAAGTTACGATTTAAGTCATTACAGTAGGTAAATACCAAGTGAATCGTAAAACCAAACTAAAAAATTAATCCATTAACTTTTTCTAGTAGATAATGTATACATACCACAAAAAAATATTCAAAGGACATAAAAATGTGTAGCCTTTAAGGCAATGTAAACTAATAGAAAACAATTTATTATGTTCATTTTCCTGCGCGTTAAAACAAGCAACTTCTATACCCAATCACATTTCTAGAGGGAATTTACTAGAACAGTCTGTGCCAATAAAATATTAAACGATTTTAAAGCCCTCGGTGGAAAAATATAAACTAAGAAAGCATCCACACCTGAGGTTAAAAAAGCACTGAAAGCAGAAGGTGGGTTAAATTACGGATAGCCGAGTTATGGGTGGACGAAAAATCATCTTAAAGCGTTTAATGCTATTTTAGTAACATCATAAAAATGGCATGGCTTCCGATCGTAAAATTTTACGAACTCTGATCAAATGTCTGCAATGGATGGAAGGATGAATCAATAGTGTTGTGGGATTTTACATTGTATATATCTGTAACTGAACAAGAGTTTTTCTTCCTGTAAGATAAAGGAGTAAAACAAAACGAAGTTTTATTATATAGGATGGATTTGTTTTTTTTTTTATTATTATTATGGCAGTATTTGCTTATATGTGTGTGCGTGTATTGCTTTTATGATACCAATATTGGTTTACTTTTTTCTGTTTCTTCATATGTGTTTTTTTATTATGAACCACAAAAGGGAAGAAGGGATCCTCTGCCCTAGAGTTTGCAGCCCAAGAATCCCGGGATCCCGGTGGTTTTTTCCAATCCCCAAATCCCGCAATTAATAAAGGGTGTTTTTTTAGAGGTATAGAACTTTAAATTGCAATTAAACAACGATGAATTATTCGATTGACATGAATTTTTTTATTCGAAAGATAATCTTGTGGCATTACATTTTAAATATGATTTCTGGCATATGACTGCCACGGCTGGCTCGGATGTAGTCCAATCTGGGCGTCCAATTTTCGATGACTTTTTCCAACATTTGTGGCCGTATATCGGCAATAACACGGCGAATGTTGTCTTCCAAATGGTCAAGCGTTTGTGGCTTATTCGCAGAGACCAATGACTTTACATAGCCCCACAATAAATAGTCTAGCGGTGTTAAATCACAAGATCTTGGAGGCCAATTCACAGGTCCAAAACGTGAAATTAGGCGGTCACCAAACGTGTCTTTCAATAAATCGATTGTGGAACGAGCTGTGTGACATGTTGCGCCGTCTTGTTGGAACCACAGTTCCTGGACACATCATGATTGTTCAATTCAGGAATGAAAAAGTTAGTAATCATGGCTCTATACCGATCACCATTGACTGTAACGTTGTGGCCTTCATCGGTTTTGAAGAAGGATTCCACCAGCCCATAAAGCGCACCTAACAGTCAGTTTTTCTGGATGTAACGGTGTTTCGACATACACTTGTGGATTAGTTTCATGCGGCAGTTTTGTTTGTTGACGTAGCCATTCAACCAGAAGTGCGCTTCATCGCTAAACAAAATTCGCTTATGAAAATCGGGAACAACGGCAATCTCGTTTTGGGCCCATTCGACGAATCTACGCCTTGCTTGATCATATTTAAACTGTAATGCCACAAGATTATCTTTCGAATAAAAAAAATTCATGTCAATCGAATATAATACATCGTTCTTTTATTGCAATTTAAATTTCTATACCTCTAAAAAAACACCCTTTATAACTAATCCCGGGATTAAATTTTTTTGTCTGAATTATATTTTTAAAAAAATTCTCGTCTTTTTTTTTTAACAATTTAATTCTTAGAAAATGTTTATTATGTTTATGAAATGAAATTATTTTTGTGCAATTATAAGTGATATAAGTAATATATATATATAGCTCTCATTTCTCGTACGAGAGAATGTCGCACAGATCTAAGTGGTTCACTGCAATACTTACACACAATAATATAAACAACATCTCAAGAATTGATTTTGTCACAGTTCCTTCTTCAATAAAATGCCTTAAATAAATAGAAATAAATAGCGAACCTGCTTGCAAGACTTAAGACACTTCAAATAACATTGCATTACTAACAGCTCATGCTATTGGATCTATTTCAAATAAGGTAACATACATGGAACTGATTCATATTTTGATTTAATAACTGGATCAATTTACACACAAAAAACATCAAGTGTAGCAGGAGAACTAGATAAAGTTATCAAATACGTATATGCACCAATGCAGTCTATTAGATTTGAGACACTGTCGTTAAAAAATCAAAAACAAATGTCTTCTTTTTTTAAAATGAAGGGAGACAGGATGACTATCTGAAAAGAGCATACCGCTATTTAATGACGATAGCAGCTACTAGTATAGAATCCGAACCAGAATTTTCTTCGGCAGGATAATTTGTAATAAAAATAAGAAGCCATTTAAACGATGAAACGCTGGACAAGCTGTGTTTCTTAAAAGCTTATTAACAGAAACACAAGGAATGAAGAAATGTTTCGTTTTTGATGTGTAACATTTTTCCTCTCGGTTGCTGGATATTTGTTAGGAGTGATTTCGTGCAAAGGGACAGGTGTGTGTAACAGGTTGTGACGTAAACGCACACTACTTGATTTGACCAATGAGAGTGTGTGGTTGTGTCTTTTCGCTACCCTCGCATGGGGGTTCAACTATAGTAGCCATCAAGCACTCGAGCGCTTGACTCTAAATCAATCCGTTAGTAATGATATTGGGGAAAGTACCATGGCAACATGCTTATTTGAAAATGGACAAACAATAATTTCGGTGGTCGTATACATTTCTTTGAATCAAACGGTTTCCTGCATTTTGTACTTTTACCATATAACGAAGGTGGCTCTGTTTTTTTTAAAAAAATATCACTCGCTTCCCCTGATTTTGAGTGGTGATTTTAACTTCCACTTCAGTTTGCCAAAAGCTGAGCCACTCATAGCTTTTATGAATGAACTCAAGCTCGAAATGAACACAAATTAGAATGTTTTGACTGCTAACAGTGGTACTGTTATTGACGCTGTTTTTCAACGGTTTTTAAACACTTTGAAATCACAATTATACGTGTCATATTCCAGTTACCATAAGTCTATTGTCTCCGCCCTTCCCCAAATTCAACAAGAATAATTATTTTTGATAAAATATTACTTTTTTTTACTGCTTTTGTTATAATTAAATACAATTTTCATTGAAGATATAATTATTCGATAGAAAATTATTTCCAATCTTACCCGATTCATATTTTTTCAGGGAAGAAGTTAATATTGCGTATTTACCACGATAACATGTCAGATGTTACACATCATATGCGACTACTGTAAGACTCGTTTCTTTTTGAAATTTTTTTATTTCATAATGTACTATTTTTACTTGGTTTTTTTATGATGGATTCAGTTTTCTTTCTTTGTTTCAATAATATAATTATTAAACCAACCAATTTTTAAAAATATTTCCAGTTTTATTACGCAATTTCATCTATGCTAATGTGTAAGCATTTTTCATAAATAATCCAATCCTGGGACCGATCTTGGGATTTGGATAATGTAATTCCGAAATCTCGGGATTGAAAATATAACACGGGGTTGCAAACCCTACCCTGTTCGTCTAACGGAGAACCAAACGCATTGTAAGAACCGCATTGTTCCTACTTAATGCCCGAATTGTAAAACTGTAATTTACATGTATTATGTCAATTTATCTGCTCTTTTTTTTGCAAAATCCGTTCTTCGCGCTTCATTTCAGTTAAATTCATCACTGTAGCTGCATCGTTTAACACTTCTTTGATTAAGTCCTCAGATTTTGATAAATTCAGTTTTAGTAGTTCCCTGTAAAGTGGAGTATTTAAATCCGTTGATTGTTGTCTTTTGTATGAGATAAAATCTTCCTTCTCTCTCAACGATTCCAGTTATAGACAATCGTTTTGATATTTTTCTGCGAGAGCTAGTAATAATGTGTACTATCGCAAACGCAATGGCGACATTTTTTGAAACGAAGCACATGGTTGCCAATTCAGCGCGTACAGCACGTGTGAAATCGGGGTTGCCAACTTGTCGAGTTATCTTGAACTTTGGCATTGTTGCGATCGTACGTGATATATTTTTTTCAGCATCGCGAAAAACTTTTTTTATTTATAGAGAGAAATCAATAGTTTCTGTTCAAAATGTTTGCTTTTCTCTTAGACATTTGGATTGATATGCTGTAGGTATTTTAATGTGCATGAGGACTAATTATTTTTTTAAAAATCTAACAGGAATTTTACATGAAATAAAATGAGAGAAGGTTTTTAAAGTATCCAATAATTAAAAAAATGTAGAACTTTAACTTTGTGTTGACTTGTTTTTTTTACTCTAAATGAAAGACACAAAACACTTTAAGAGTTTAAACAGTCAAAGTCATATATTGTGATTAAATAACTTACGGAAAAATTGTCAAATACTTTGAAATTTTCACCCGTTTGAGAAACATTAGCGATATCAAAAACTAAGGAAAAAGTATTTCATGGTCTTATTCTAATAATCTCTAGATACAAAAGAATAACAATTTATTTTCACTATAAAGCTCTATATATCAACCTTGAGGGTCTTCCTTAATAATTGTTTTTAAAAATCAATCAGAAATAAATATATGTAAATTTTGACTAAGCTATTATTCATGAGACAAAATAATTAATTTATATAAAAAATATACATATAAATAAGGGGTGTCACAATTAGAATGATGTAAAAGAAACAAACTTCAAATTAGAGGCATTGTACGTAGTTATTATATTTAATGTTAAAAATTATTTTCAGTTAAGGTTATTCAGAGACACATTGTAATTTTGTTTCAATATTGAATTTTTTTTTATTTCTATACAATAAATAATGTGTTTAACTCATGGCAAAAACAAAATAGAAGTTTGTTAATGAAAAAGTAATGCTCAAAACAAATTTAAGTTTTAAGTAACTTTAGCTGGGGTGTTTAATACATAACATGTGCATGCACTTAGATGCTGTTTCGAATACCAGGACATGTACGGATAAAAAAATATTTCCTACCTGTCAATGTCCCAATAATAATTGTTTTCAAATATTTAAAAACATTTAAATTATTAAAAAAATTCCTTCAATGTACTCTTAGTTTTAATACTCTGTTTTTTTTTCAGAAGGCCGAAATGGTTTTAGCACTAAATATTATTTGAGATGTATTAGAATCTTCAAAGAATAAAATGTATTTTTTAGTAAAGATATTAGTAATTTTATCCCAATCTCATCTGAATTTTCATATTCCACTTATTTATTCTCTATTTTATATGTTTCAACTGAAGAAATGTATAAAGAAATTACTAAAACAAGTTTTTTTTAAAAAGATGCAATTATACTCTTTTTTATTTTAGACCGCAATATAGAATGTTAAAACAATTACTTGTTTATAAAATAGTTCAAAGAGAAAAGGAAAGAAACTGAGGTTACTAATTAAATTTGCGCCATATTATAGAAAAGAAATTAAATAAAAAAGAAACTTCAAACGAGATACCATTTCATGCAGAATAAAAACCTTTTTTTTTTTCAATTTTTCATTTTAAGAAAGTCGCAGAGAAAGGTAGACTTTTGAAATTTTTTCTTGGTTTCAAATTGAGTACTTGTTTTTCATTTCTTAATTTCTTCCTCGTTTTTCTTTTCAATCTCTGAAATTTATAAAGAAAAAATTTCATAAAAAGAACAATTTATTTGAGCAGTTTTTCAATTATGTAATATGAAATACAGAAAAAAAGACCAATTTGACGTAGTCTCCTAATTTAATGTAATTAACTAAAAAAATCAATGAAAAATTAATTAAAATTCCCAAAAATAGGATTTTTAATAAAAAAATATACTTCTATTTTTATTTTCATCAATAATAAATTATAAATAAAAAATACGCACTTTTTAGTATTTGTATGCAACTCGCGTGTCAACAGAAAATGATAGATGTTTTATTATTTAGTAATATGTATAAATTAATAATAGTACTTAAGTTTAACTTCGATTGCAGGAATCCAATTTTTTATACTTATTTTAGTAAAGGAAAACATGTAAATAAAATTATTTTTCCCTAAGGATTTTTCTTTGTTGTCTCCCGGATTAGATTTGAAGATATTTTGTTCAAAATTTCTCACGTAAAGGTTTAAGGTAATTTATTTACTTTTAATTTCTTAGAAAAGTATTTATTCCTTATTAAACTTGGGAATTTAATTTCCATTCTTTAACCCCTTAAGTGCCCTTTCTGTTTCACGTGTAAAGTAAGAGTTTGTGGTGTATTGGAGGAAAAACAGGAAATTGGGAAATCCTTCTGTAGAATAAGGAAACCCTTCGCAAACACTGTTAAGGTCAGTATATTACATTCCAAAACCTTCCGAACAATTTTATTTATAGCCCTATGCATATAGACGTATATAGAAGTCCGAGGCAGTTAAAGCGCTCGGCGAGAGCTAGACGCGTATATACGACGGTGACAATCAAGGGATTAAAATAATTTAAGTATTTTTAAATAACGACACACACATTTATTGGCTATTGCAATTATGTATTTGAAACGTCTTGTATTCTAATTTATGTATATGAGTGTAAAATGTTTATTCTCATTTAATACCCAGTAATTTTAACAGTACTTTGTAGAAAGCTGAATTCAATATAACGCTTCATTTTAACGTAAATTCACAAAGTTTCAATTACTTTAAAACTTTTAAAGCTATCCTAATTGTTCGCAATTCCGAACTATTAAGTAACTTCTTTTGTAACTCATCCTCTAACAGTTCTTTCTAACGTAGCTATTTTGACTTCAATGGTGTTTAAATAAGGAACAAGATCTCTCTTGGATTAAATATATATACATCGCATTCTTTATGTGTAACATTTACTTCTGTGGAACCAAAGCTAAAGAGTTGCTGAAATAACAATAGGACTAGCCATGTAATCAGAATGCTTTCATCTGGAATAAGATTACGTACCTAAGTAGCCTATTTTGTTAAAATAGTACTGCAAGACTGAGATGGAAGTTTATATTCAATGCGTGTTTACATATAATGCAAACATAACTACAGATATTACAAATTAATTGTTGCTGGGAAATATAAATGTTTTGTATAATAGCAAAAAAAAAAATTATCAGCATTTATTATTTGTCTTAAACAAAGTACATAAAAGGTTATTTAAATAAAAACTAACAATTATGGTCATTCTTAAATTATTATGTTCGGGAAATTTTTTGTTTGGGGATAAATAAACAATTTTAACTAACCATTGCGTGTTATTGATTTCTTGTTAAGGAAATTTGTTTCGTTACATAGCCTCAGAGAATGCCTATATATATATATATACACTGCTCAAAACAATTAGGGGAGCAAGCAAAAAAGTGAAGAAAACCGTGTGAGACAGCCACGTATTGGCATACAATGCATAGTACACGCGTATCAATGCGCAATACAGAAAAAAGGTGTAAAAAAAATTGGAATTAAGCTTTAATTCTATGAAAATATGGAAAAAACATGAAAAGATGATTTAGGGCAACAATTTGGTTACATGTAAACGATAAAAAAAAGGTACTGTTTAGACATGATGCATGAGTTTTAATAGGGCGTGTGGTCTCCTCAAACAGCTAAGACTGCTGCACACCTGTTTGCCATGGATGCGATGAGGTTATCGATCAGACTTTGGGGAATACTGTTCCACTCCTCAAGAAGTGCAATCTCCAAGTCTCGAACAGTAGCAGGCGACATTGGTCGCGCAGCAATGCGTCGTCCGAGCATGTCCCAAACATGCTCGATTGGATTCAAGTCAGGAGAGCACGCTGGCCATTACATACGCTGTATTGTTTCAGCTTCAAGCATGTTCTCCACCAGACGAGCTCTATGCGGTCGGGCATTATCATCCTGGGAAACAAAGGAATCTCCAATTGCTACAGCGTAAGGGTTGACATAAGGTCGAAGTATCTCGTCTGCATACCTTCGGCCCGTCAAAGTGCCATTCCGAATGATATGCAGGTCCGTACGTCCGCCTATGCTGATTCCACCCCATACCATCCAACCAGCTCTTCTGTATTGTGATCTTTCACGAACGAATGCGGGGTTATTTCGAGTGCCCCTGTCCCTCCATACAAGAACACGTCGGGTGTCACTCTCTAGACTGAATTGGGACTCGTCTGTAAACAGCACTTGGCTCCAATCATGTTGCTCCCAATCTCGATGTTCAGCAGCCCATCTTCTTCGGGCCGCACGGTGGTGTGGGGTCAACGGAATGCAGACCATTGGCCTACGTGCATAGAGCCCTCCCTCATGAAGCCGATAACGTGCTGTTTGGCTCGACACCCTTCATCCTGTTGCCAAGAGCAACTGTCTTTGCAGCTGCGTAGCATTCTCTGTTCTGTTTCGACGGGCTGTTAACTGTATATACCGGTCATAACTTGATGTAGTGGCACGTGGCCGACCTGCCCCTGGTCGACGTCTAACATTTCCTGTTTCTTTGAATCGATTCCACATCCTTGCAACAACACTTCTGGCGACTCCAACAGTGTCCGTGACACTACGTTGTGTTTGCCCGGATTCCAGTCTGCCTATAACACGCCATGCCATGGATTCCGGTAAATCACGTTGTTCAGACATTCTCAAGTAACCTTGCCTCAAAAAAAAATACTGGGCTATCGAATTTCACAGTTACGGCAATAAAACAGACGTTTTTGCAACATCCCGATTTCTGCACTTATCTCCTTTTTTCTCGTTTTTGACGTCATGAACTTTGATTTGCATATAAAGTTTTCTTTTTCCGTTTCCTGGTAGTCTTTACATTACGGATGATTCATTTTATGTTACTTATTGGTATACATCTTTGCTTACTTTTGTTAAAATCATGTGCTCCCCTAATTGTTTTGAGCAGTGTATATATAAGGAAAAACGACTCACATAGATCTTGAGATCATTTGAAGTATTAGACCTACAGACTAGAAATGTTTCTTTTGCTATATATAGATACGCTAAATGTTGGAAATGAACCTTCAAACCAGTTTTTACCTGATTTTTCTTTCTCCCCTGGAATTTTAGTTAGAAGTTTCAGTAGATCGTGATGCTATTGAACGTGCCGCATCTATATGGCATCAGTTTTCCATTCATACGTAAATGCATGTAATCTGCTTATTCGAGAGATTGAAGGATTTTTATTATGAATGTTACTTAAAATGTTAATATGATTGAATGTTGTATTAATATGTTTAGGTTGGGGAATTTAACTGTTTGTTTTAATGTTAATAAATTTAACGTTTAAAGTTTTTCAGACTTCAATTTAATGATTATTGAGTCTCACTGCGTAAGCGATGGCGGATTAATATCATTGTAATTCGCATCACTAAAAATAAATTTTGCTGCAATCGGCCTCCAAAAGGAATTCCTGGGGTGAATTAGGAAAAGATTCCTTTTTTTTCTTGATAATTATACAGGCAGACTCTTAAAATTTGAGTTTTTTTTTTACTTTAGTTAGCACATATCAGCTAAGAACGGATTTTCTGTGTCTCAACTTCCGAAGAATTTGCCGTTTTTGAACTATTGGCATACAGTTTTGTAGAATAGAGAAACGATAAAGACCAGTTTTGCGAAAATCAACTCCAATAAGCAGCGGGGGAGGGGAGGCATTCGTTATAGACAAATATGCCCGTTTTTGAACTTTTAGACCCTCAAACGATTTTTGACAAGCTTGTTTCTTTTGTTGAGAAAACATCCGCTTAGAACAGACATTGCAAAAGTTGACTCCCCGGAAGAAAGGGTACGACTGTGTAAATGATAAATATAATTCCTTTATAAATTCAAATATGTCCCAAAGCTCAATGCTTGAATTTAGATTAGATATCAATAACAATAAAACGTGAAATCATACATCATGAAACGCCCAATGAAGTGGTTAATCTGGAGGTGATTTAAATTGTATTGGTCACGAGAAGGAATTTGTTATTCTTTGAAATGAAATGACTGTTGTGAACGTTTGTAAACTCTTATTAACTTACAGAAATTTAATGCGAATTCATGAACTTTGTAGATGAAGCTCACAAATGATAATGATTTCTTTTGGAATAAGATGTACTTAAAGTTTGAAAGTTAAAGTTTAATCTCATTATCCATAAAAGGCCATTCAAAAACCTTAAAATCCGGCGTATAACGCGCACTTTTGACACAAAGATCATGATCAACATTTACTGGTGTGCGTTGTACGCTGGATACAAAATTAAGCTCTTTAAAAATAAAAAATAAAAAAATGACCACATAGAAAAAAAATTCGACTTCTACATAGATCGAAATATTGTTTATTTAAAAGAAATGGTATTTATCAAAAACTTAAAAAGTTGTAGTTCTAGAAGTGTGGTGACCCCCCTGGATCTCACCTTGAACACCAAGATTAATTTGAGGCAAAGAACCACTAAGAGCCATTTTGAATAATAATAATATTTATTTATTATTATAACTTTCTCAAAAAAATCTCTCTCTCTGATAACATATAATACTATTATGTTACGTCACTTAAAGGGATTTATTAAATTAAATTAGATTACTAATAAAATGCAATTGATTAATAATTAAGCTCAAGATCAAGTAAGGTCTACCGAAATAGGAGATCTGAGAAATACACGTACTCGAATTCTTAACTTTCATTAACTTTAACTAAGTCGCTTAAACTGACCTTATTTTAAGCGTACGTACATTATATTTACCGCTGGCTTATATCAGCTTTCTGGTACGTCTAGCAGCACGACGTCTTCACGAATCTAATCTCCTTGCATCTTCTAAAAATGCGTTTAAAGTTGCTGGCTCAATAGCCTTCCATCATCTCTCTTGCTACATCACAACGCTCGACTTAAATACCTTATCTAATTTGAATATCCCGTTCATCTTTTTGGAGTTGATTGGAAATAAACGCGAATTGATATTCCCCAGAAAGTCGCCTAAGAGGATTAGCGGAAAGGTTCCGTACAGATTCGTCACAATCCCCTCCAAAAGAAAACGGGATTTATTCGAAGGTCCCAAACGGCCTGAAAATAAAGTACGTAACCAATTCCTAGACATGATTTATAGTCCCGACGACTTTAGTATATATCTACCAAACGGATACTATATAAATTCTCCTTCCTTAAGGGAAAGGAAAAAAATTACGACCTAAAACTACACTTTAAAGGACGTAACATTTACAGAATTAAATTTCCCTACACCACGCCTATTTGGCTACGAGGCGAGGGAAAAACCACCGAAATGGTAAAAAACCTGCCTGTGTGGTTTTCTTAACTACTTATATATTTATTTATATATTATACAAATATATTCGGACTTGCATCTTGATTCTTTGTTCACTATACAATGCTCAGGGTCAGTTACCCTGAAATGAGAATTTCTTTGTGTGAAAAAACAAACATCTATAGTATATGCAGATTCCTTCATTTTTTACATAACATTTTCAAATACATCAACTGAAGTATCTGGTTCCTTAACATTCCCATTCCATACATGCTGCGCTTGTTAGTATTAAATGTTAGCTCTACCTAATTACGCCGCGTCCCAAGACACCAGATGTGAGATAAAATATACATATATATACATACAATTTCAAACATTTTTCAAAAAACAATAAAACAAAAAGCCAAAAGAATTGTCGCATCTTAGCGAAGTCATAAATAGAAGTAAACAAATGCATTGTTACAAATGTTTTCTCCATATTTATACAAAAAAATTAATACAAAAGCTGATTTTTCTCATCAAGAAAAAAAACACTCATTGTAGTGTCCACTTTTGCTTGGCTTCTTAAATTAAAAATCCGCCCGTGGCTTGCTTCATTGCAATAATTCTTCCGACCACTTGTTCGAAAGGAGAAAAGAAAGAAACGATACATGATATTTTTCTTTATTCGCTCCTATCCACTGGATCTCCGTCTAAGGCTTCCTTACTGAGGCTCCTTCTCCTGATGTTGTTCTGTGGGATACTGTCTATTCCGATACTCCTCCGATCCTCTGGAACTCCTTATAGCTGCTTTACACGGCTGCGCAGGTACTATGGACAAGGTCTCACTGCTGTCGCTTGTTTAGACCGGACTGGTATCTTCTCAGCTGCCCTGTTGGTTCCGCTCGTAGTTGTCCTGGTCTCCCGGGCCATGTCGTATTGTCCGGTCATGTCATGCTTGCTCCTTTCTGTAGGTGGCTTGCCCTACCTAGCATTTCTTAGATGTGAGGGACCTGCAATGGACTGTGATCCCTGAGAGGGGTTATTAGTTTTTCTATATTTATAATTTCGAGATGGAACCGAGGACGGAATTGCTCTTTTTATCCCCTGTTTTGGTTCAGGGGTTTGTCTTTTCTGGTCCCTATGTTTGGACCCCTGCAGAGAATGCTTTCTGCAAATTTTGGACCTCTTTAAATCCTTCCTGTCCCTTGATCCATTTGACCCTACTTTACGTTTCAATCTTGGATCCTCCCATCCGGCATTTCCTTTATTTAATTTACGACCGTTACTCCCCTCACTCTCGACGTTTTCCTAGATCCTTTGAATTTTCCTGGTTGCAATCTACTTGACCTATTACTCGACCTCTGTCCTTCATATAGTGTATCAACATGACTGTCCGAACTAATCGTGTCGGATTGTCATGGACGGTACACTCGTACCTGGTCGATATTAACTATTACCCTTTTACCCTTCTTCCAAATAATTAAATTGTTATTCCGAACCTCCAACACTCTATATGGCTCTTCAAACTTAGGTATAAACTTTCCGACCACTCTCCTACCCGCAGCACATATAAATTGAGTTTGTACCAACACCAAAACATTTACTTTGATATTAACTTCCCTCCTTTTCCGATTATAATATTTTTCCCAATTTTTGTGTTGTTTCCGCATATTCTGCCTTGCTTCATTCAATAATTTCTCAATGTTTCTTCCTACATATTCGGCACCCTCTGTGACATTTATTAATTTACTAAAAGATGTTTTAATTTTTCTACCTAAGAATAACTCAGCCGTAGTTTTATTTGTTGTCTCATTCACTAAAGTGCGCAGCGTGAAAGCGAACTCACGAAGAAATCGGTTCCAGTTTTCGTGATTTTCTGCTACAAAACAGGCTATAATCTGGATTAAATTGCGATTAACTCTTTCCGTTAAATTCACCTGCGGCCTGTATGTTACCGTTTTCATATGTTTTATGTCTAACCTGTGACTTAAGTGTTCAAATATTTCTGATAGAAATTGGGGACCGTTATCACTAATTAAAGAAATCGGAGCTCCGTAACGGGAAATATAATTCTCAAAAAGGGCGTTAGCTATGGCCTGGGCCGAAGCTTTTCGTAAAGGAATAAGCTCACTCCACTTAGTGAAGTGATCAGATATTACTAATAAAAATCTATATATCTTTCCTGTCGGGATGCGGGGTAGGGGACTAATAGGTCTAACGTTACAATTTCATTGGGGTAATTCAATACTACCGGAATTAAACGACCAGCTAGTAGCGCGTTTTTGTAATTAAATTTTTGACACCGGTCACAAGTTGATACATATTTAAATATATATTTCCTCATATATGGAAAATATCATGTGTCGCGTAATTTTAAAAATGTCTTCCTCTTTCCAAGATGGCCTTCTAATGGCAGATCATGATGCTTCGCGAAGCGATCTAGGAATATACACTCTTAGTTCTCCCAGAGTTGTAGAATATTTCGCGTAAAAGTGTAGACCATCGATAATTTTGAAATCCTGGGACTAACCCTCGCATACAGTCGCATTAACGGAACCATCGTCCGGATTTTCTAAATAACGATAGATGTGCCTAACTCAGGATCTTCCCTTTGCTCTCGAATGAGTTGTTCTCGGGAGTTTAAGGTGAGGGCTCGAAGAGCTGCGCACGAAATTTGTGATCCATCCATATTGCCTACTGGATTCCTAGACAATACGTCTGCGACAACGTTTTGGACGCCCGTCGATGCTCCCATTCTATCATCTAATCATTCGACTAGATAAGTTTTTCCCATTCGTTAGTTTTATTAACGCCGCGTGATCTTTGATTACCTTCACCGGCAGGGATCCGAAATAAGTTTTAAACTAATTTAATGCCCATATCACCGCCAAACTTTCGCGTTCAGTAACAATATAGTTTCGTTCCGCTTTATTGAGGGTTCTAGACGCGAATGCAATAGGTCTGTGGTTTTGATTAAGCACAGCACCAATTACGACCCCACTAGCATCAGTAAATAAGTTAAACTGTTCTGTAAAATTCGGCAACTGTAAAACTGGTGTCTCTGTTAATGCTCGTTTTATCTTATCAAAAGAATCCTGTGCTTCTGTTGACCAATTAAATTTAGCCCACTTTTTCTTTATCCGATATAATGGTTCACATATATCTGCATATTTGGGTATAAACTTCTGATACCACCCTGCCATCCCTAAACATTTCGACACTTCTTTACTATTTTTAGGAGGTTTCATTTCTGTGATTGCCTTCACTTTACTATTGTCTGTTTCGATCAATTCCTTACTAATTATGAGACCTAAATACATTAATTTGTCACGTGCGAAGTGGCATTTTTCCTTGTTTAGGGTTAGCCCTGCGTCTCTCAACCTGATTCAAATGATGTAAGTGTTCATTAACGATGAAGATGTGATAATAACTTCATACATATAAACCGACACGAAACGCCCAATAACAGGTTTTAATACACTGCTGGACAATTGCTAAGGACGGATCACAAATTGCTATGTAGCATAACATTAAGCGAGACATGAGGCCTAGTAGGATAAAATATAGTTACCACACTGTTCAGACATTAGAATAAAGAATATTTATTGTTCTGGAAAGTAGAAAAGCTGTGAAACATCTGAAAGAAAAAAAAAATGTTCATTTGATCTGCGTACGGAGAAATGGAACAATGCATCTAAAAGTCAGCAGCCACTTTAAAGAAAGGTATCAGTACGGGATATGTCCACCGTGGAGTGTGATGCAACATTCCACACGTCGTACCATACTTTGCACAACATAATCCAGCAGCTGTTGAGGCAATTTATCCCATTCCTCTGTGAGTGCACGAATGAGGGTTTTCTTGTTTGTTGGAGGATAGTTTCGACCAGCAACTTCCCTCCCCAAAGCATCCCACACGTTTTCAATGGGGTTTAGATCTGGAGAACGCGCTGGCCATACGAGATGTTGAATACCCTCGCTGTCTAGACAATCCTGAACAGCGAGTGTTCGATGACATGTTGCGTTGTCGTCCATAAAAACAAATTTATCACCAACAGCACCACGGAAAAGACGAACATGAGGAAATAGAACTTCATCAATGTATCGTTGGCCTGTCATAGTCCCATTCGCAACCACATGTAGGCGCGTGCGGCCATTGATCATGATGCCGGCCCACACCATGATACTGCATGTCGGATATCGGTCCTTTTCCTGGATATTTTCTGGACGAAAAGCAGTACCACTCTCGCGCCAGATCAGTTGGCGTCTACAATCCGATGACAGACTGAACCTACTCTCATCTGAGAATAGTACGCATGCCCAGTCCTGTTCAGTCCAATTGTGATGCTCACGACACCATTGCAAACGGGCAGTACGGTGCTGTCTGGTCAATGGGACACACACAACAGGTCTGCGTGCGTATAGTCCTCCTCCCCTCAAACGTCTGGAGATCTGCTTTCCTGAGGCAGCAAGAAACTGATTTGCCACCTGCTGTGCTGTGGTGCGGCTGTTCCTTTTTGCTGATAGGACGATATATCTGTCTTAGGCAGGCGTCGTACTTCTAACACGACCTCCCCCGTGCCGTCTACTACACATTACAGTAGTTTTAAATGACTTCCACAGCCGTGAAACAACGCTGTGAGCGATGTCGAACTCCCTGGCAACATCTGTTATTTTTCGCCCTTCTTCGATCTTTCCAATAATTCGGCCACGCATAAAATCATCTATGTGATGTCGGGAAGACATGCCAAAAATTTTAAGTTCGTCTATTAAATCTTTCCTGTAAAACTTTGACTTGAAACAACAACTGTCCACACGCGTCAAAACCTTTAAAGCTGTTATGAACGCTATCACGTGATGAACAGACGTGGAAAAAAAATTGCATACTCATACTTCTTACTAATATCCCGCACTTATTCTAATTTTCCACATTTTGCTTCCTTTCATTTTGTGGTTGCTATGGATGATAGTGTTATCCGTCCTTAGCAATTGTCCAGCAGTGTATAATATCAATGGCCTTTTGGAAATTTGGCGCCGCCCCTTAAAGGCCAAAAGGTATTCTGAGGAATGCAAATGTGCCATTGCGAGTTATAAACGCGGTTTTTTCGGTATCTTTTGGACTAATCGCCAATTGAAAATAGCCACTTTTTAAATCCAATGTGTACATCACACGCCGGTATGCGAAATGTTTGTTATTAGATTATCAATCACCGGTAATGGATATCGGGGGTATTTAGTTATTGCATTAAGTTTGCGATAATCAATCGCGAATCGATACACATCAGGAGAATCCGGAGGAAGGTCATTATTCTTGCACGTTAAAACTACTGGTGACGCGTATGGGGATTGAATAGGACGGATCATACCCTCTTGCAACATTTTCACAATGTGATAATCGGTTATTCCTTGTTTGACCCTGTCATATCTGTAGGGTCTCGACACTACCGGACCCTTGTCCCCAGTATCAATTTCATGGTATAAAACATGAGTCAACCCCGGCTAATCTGAAAATAGCCCTTTAAAACCATTAAACAAATTCCTTAATTTTTGCTTTTGCCCTTCACCGAGCTTTGTATCTGATAGATCAATCTCGACTGGATTTTCCATTTTCTGCAACTGCTTAATTTGTTTATCTGGAATGATCAGCGATTTCTGATCGAAATCTAAAGTTAATTTGGACTCTTTCATAAAATCAATGCCTAAAATGTATTGTAACTGCATATTGTTAAGAAAGTGAAATGCCCAGGTTTTCTGGAATTCTCGGATCCGAATCTGTAATTCGACCCGACCTAAGTGACAACACGGGGCTCCCTGGGCTGTCACTACTCTATCTTTCGTCTTTTGACGAGGTCGATACGAAAATATTTGCGATCGACCTCTTCTGATATGAAAGATTTCTCCGCCCCCGTGTCCCAAAGGGATTTAATGAATGTCTCATTTAAAAGAATAGGGATATACGGTAAATCTACTGGAGTCATTCGTAATGAGGATACCCTAATAGTTCGGTGTTCCGTATCTGGAGGATTTTCCGTACATCGCGATTGATTACCCCCATACTCACATCGATCGCTTAAAAGTATAAATATCTGTTTCGATCATTCTGACCCCTGAAAGAACTATTCCTCGAACCACCTTGTCGACCGCCTTGATTTTGGAATCGATGATCCGATTGACCACCTCGGCGTCAACCATCGAATCGCTGATTATCCGCAACACCTTGACTCTCAAATCTATTAAACTCTCTCCGTGGTCTACTATTGTCCGCGTATATATGGTTACCTCTCGTTTCCCTCCAATTTTCCTGTCGATTCCTGTTATGGAAACGATTGTTCTCGTTTGGTTTTACATCTCGGGATTCCCAACTTGAACCTCTGATCTTTCTATTTAGAAACCTTTCCTCATACTTATCAATAATTTGTAGGAGGTTAGATGTGGTTTGCGGATGCCTAACCTCTACATAATCTAAAATCTGAGGTTCTAACCTACTAATAATATGATCAAACAATTTTTCCTCCGTCATTTCGAGTTTTAAGATTTTGTGAATCTTCAACAAATCATACACAAAACCAGACAGTTTTTGGTTATGCCTTTGAGATGATGAATAGAAACGCGTTTCTAGTTCCGACCTATTTCTAACCAGGGGGGACTGTTCTGACAAAGCTTGCTTTAAGTTCGCGTAATCCGTCGCTTTGTCTTCAACAACCCTAGAACCTCAAACTAACCTAGTGCTCCTCCTGTGAGATGACCCTTTAGGTATGCACAAGCGAGTTGTGTGGGTATCTCGTAATATGTTAAGTTATTATCTATATTTTCCAAGAATTCAACCACGTTATCCACCCCCAAAAAATACTGCTCAGGGATGATTCGAAAATTAGATCCGACTTTAAACTCGGGATTTAATCGTTGGGCGCCACTGTGGAGACCCCCTGGGTCTCACCTTGAACACCAATATTAATCTGAGACAAAGAACCACTAAGAGCCATTTTGAATAATAATAATATTTATTTATTACTATAACTTTCTCAAAAAAAATCTCTGATAACATATAATACTATTATGTTACGTCACTTAAAGGGATTTATTATATTAAATTAAATTACTAATCATGCAATTAATTAATTATGCTCAAGATCAAGTAAGGTCTACCGAAATAGGAGATCTGAGAAATACACGTACTCGAATTCTTAACTTTCATTAACTTTAACTAAGTCGCTTAAACTGACGCTTATTTTAAGCGTGCGTACATTATATTTACCGCTGGCTTATATCAGCTTTTTGGTACGTCTAGCAGCCCGACGTCTTCACGAATCTAATCTCCTTGCATCTTCTAAAAATGCGTTTAAAGTTGCTGGCTCAATAGCCTTCCATCATCTCTCTTGCTACATCACAACGCTCGACTTAAATACCTTATCTAATTTGAATATCCCGTTCATCTTTTTGGAGTTGATTGGAAATAAACGCGAATTTATATTCCCCGAAAAGACGCCTAAGAAGATTAGTGGAAAGGTTCCGTACAGATTCGTCACAGAAGGATACTATTTTTTTCTTAAGATTGGAATAATACTGGGAATAAATGACTTCAAATCAGAAGAGTACTGCTCCCGTATGTTTTAGGTTCCTTCGTAAAATAGGGGTGTGCGTTATACGGCGAATATACCAAAAAAATTTAAAATTGCATCTTCAAAGTGTAGATGCGCGTTATACACCAGATTTTACGGTATTTAGTGAATTTGTATCATAAAGTTATTGAAAATGAACGCGATTTTTTAAAAATATATTTGTCATTCCTTTAGGTATTAACATTGTTTCAGATTGCGAAAAACGACAAAAATTTTAACTTTCAACATATGGCTATTTGTACAGCTATTTCCTAATTTTGATCTGCACTATCACAATGTATAAAAAATACATCTATTGACATTGTAGAGTGTCTGCATTTATAGTTTAGCAAATTGAGATGGCGATTAATCGAGATTCAATTGCAAGTTGTTCCGTTCACTTAGAGATTTGCTGTTCAGGATTTCATCATATATAATATGAGATCTAAACAACAGAACTTTCATTGGATGCCGTTATAATTTCTCATCACTTTTACTTTAAAATCATTCAAATATGTAAATGAAATTTACTACTGTAACAGCATTGTAATTTTTATTTGATGCACTTCTGAATTGCTAATTAAATTGTAAAACTACATTAAAAAATGTTACACGCATGTTAAAAAACATGTCACAAATACGTAGAAATTAAATTAAATATCTACTTTTATCAACTATTTAATTTTTAAAATTATGGCTGAGAGTATTTCAGACATTTAAATTTACTTCATCAGCAGTTTTTTTTTTTTTTTTTTATTTTTTATTTGGTGGGATTTTTTAAAAAACCGAATACTATATATATATATATATATATATATATATACTTAAGTTACTCTTGTCATATATTTAACTGAGATGAAAATAGATATTGATTTGAACTATCTGTCTAAATATAAAAAAAATAAGTCAATCCGTAAATTAAATTTAGTTTACATATTACTCATAGAATATGTAGCTTTTGAATTACAATTACAAAAAATTTGTTTGACATATTCAACTTATAAATAAATAATGAAATGTTCCAATATTGTAAAAGTGAAACACCAAAAGCAGCATTTCAAGTAATATTATATTTTTACGTCTAATAAAAATCGGTTTTGCACAACCCCAAATACTTAAATCTGCCAGAAAACATCATAATTAAATCTTTCAAAAATGATTTTATGATTGGATTAGAAAGTATGAATTTCTTTATCCTCTTTAATTTAATCTTGAGGATTCTGAAAAATTTGGTTTAACTAAATTATACGTAGCTATTATTTTTATCTGGAAATTTTCTGAAAGTAAATAAAAGTTCCCCAGACACACACACACATACACACACACACACACACACACACACATATATATATATATATATATATGTAATTGGAGGAGATATTTCAAAATTTCCTTTTTAAAATTGCTTAATATACGCTGTTGGCCACCGTAAATGCAACACCCTGAAGGAAGCATGTAAATAACAGGAAATTTACAACATGCATTAGAGGAGGTGAGATACGCAAATGATTAGAATTTCAGCGCAGGCACACATCACGCGCGCCTGTAGCGGCACCTCAAAGCACTGTTTAAGGCTTGGAGATTTCGACGATTTCAAGTTCGGCAATTGTGTTTTTCATGCGGTTTTTTCAAAAAACGATCAGTTATGTCTCGTAGAAAACAGCGATCAGCTTTTGATCAAGTATCCGAGTTCGACAGAGGAAGAATAGTGGCCTACCGAGATATTGTGGATTA
Organism: Trichonephila clavipes; assembly: GCA_019973935.1. NCBI lineage: Eukaryota > Metazoa > Arthropoda > Arachnida > Araneae > Nephilidae > Trichonephila > Trichonephila clavipes. The sequence goes on from BMAU01015490.1 coordinate 44,275, forward strand.
TCTTTCAGGAAAATTGGTAGCCATGTTGGACGAAACCAAACAACTGTAATGCGGATATGTGACCGTTGGATGCAGAAGGGTACGACGGACCGACGTGGTCATTCGCATCCACCTCACTGCACCACTTCACGTGAGGACAAACAAATTGTTCGCATGGCAGTAACGGATCGCTCAGTCACATCACGGACCGTAGCGCAGTAAATTAAGTCTGTAACACATCATTCAGTTTCTGCACGTACTATTCGACGCCGTTTACAACAGAGTAATTTGTCCGCAAGACGTCCATTGCTTGGTCTACCTATGACGCAGAACCACACGATCTTCGCCGGCAATGGTGAGATGAAAGAAGGATGTGGGCGGCAGAATGAATGAAGTTGTCTTTACTGACGAGTCACGTATCTGTCTGCAACACCACGATGGTCGGATTCGTGTCTGGAGACACCGTGGAGAGAGGATGCTTAACAGCTACTTTATTCACCGCCACACTGGTCCTGCACCGGATATTATGGTATGGGGCGGTATTGTATATCACTCTCGCACTCCGCTAGTACGCATTACCGGTACTTTAAACACCCAGCGCTACATCTCCGAGGTGTTGGAGGCAGTTGTCCTTTCTTACCTTCAGGGCTTGGCCACAGCCATATTTCAACAGGATAATGCGCAACCACACGTGCCATGCACTGTGCAAAGTTTCTTCGTCAATCACCAAATTGAATTGCTTCCCTGGCCGGCTCGCTTTCCAGATCTTTCGCCGATAGAAAACATGTGGTCCATGGTTGCTCAATGATTTTCCCAGATTACACCCCCAGCTGCCGCATCAGATCAATTTTGGCAACGTGTGGAAGCTGCTTGGTCTGCTGTACCCCAAGAACACATCCAAAGTCTCTTTGAATCTCAATACCGAGGGGTGTGGCAGTTTTGAACTCCAACAACGACGGCTACTCTGGCTACTGATTCTGTCAGGAACCACCCTTCACAGAAGTCTATAAATTTAATCATTTTTGATACTTGGTCAACATGTTATCTAAAAAATAAACTTTTTGTGCTATCTCTTGTCTTTCTTGGTGTTGCATTTACGGTAGCCAGCAGTGTATTATTCATTTCCGATCTTAATTTATTTCCTTAAATATATATAGAAATGAACAAGTAATATAAAAAAAGGTTTTTAAATCAATTTTTACCTAGGCCAACAAAAAAAAATTCATTTTAGTTTTACTTTTTATTAAATAATTACAAGTAATATATATATGTAATAGAATCGCAATATTAGTAGAGAAAATTGAAAGTGATTATCCTTGCAGTTTTTCATTTCACTTACTATATACGGTTTTGAAATAATTTTGTTTGTTTGTTACTTCTTATTCCTTAATTAAGTTTAATTTTTCTAATAAAATAATATAGTATAAAAGAAATCACATTTTTAAAAATTAGGCCATGCCGGGTGGGATTCGAACTGGTGACCTTTGGATTAGATTTTCGACGCGTTACAGGGACACTACGAATAATTTTTCTTTTTTATATATGCTGCTGGACTATTATTTATTCATTTTTTTAATTTAATAATTGTATTTATTATTTGAAAAAACTTTATTTTCACATCAATTGTCATCCAGTACAAGTTTTAATACATATATTTGAACATGAATGGATGGATAAAAAGTATTTTATTAACGATTGAATATTTGACCACGATATATATATATATATAGGGAGAGAGTGAACTAATAGTAGGAATCGTAAAAAGTATATATTCATGCTACATATGAAATAGATAATATATACATGCATTTCTAAGCGGTGATACATTTCAAGAACAAATAGCAAAAAATAGGATTTTATTCATTTGAAGTTTATATACTCATTTCTAAACGCTGTTAAGTATAGAATTATTTTTTTTCTGAACAATATTACTTTATAACAAAATGATTCTACCTAACGATTACCTAAAGTAAAAAAAAAAAAAGACATTATTTTTTATAATTTGCACTACGTATAACAGATGTACGTTACCTATATTCGAATATAGGTAACTTTTGATTCTAAACCGCACCCGAATTTCTCAACAAGGTTTTTGTGAAAAAATGAAAAAATAGTGTAAAACTAGTTTATTGACATTCGATATTTACAAAATTAAAATAAGAACTATCAAAAATTGAATAATTATTTTATTTTAACAGTATTAAAAAATTTTAAATAACTAAGTGAATCTGTATTGGCTCTAACTGTCAGTGTCATGTGCGCCCCCTCCAAATAATTTTTCAACCTTTGTGTGATTCTAAGCCTCACCCAATTTTCAGTAGCATTGACATTGTTTAAAATGAGAGATTTTGATTCGAAGAAATATGAGATATCTTTTTGTGAACTGACCATATGTCATTTAAACTAATAATATATTTAACATTAATCAAAATACCATTTTAAACAAATACAATAATATTCATGATATTTATGAACATTTATGACTAACAACTCTTAAAATACCACATTTTACTATCCATAACTTAATGGTAAAGTTAAACTAAATCTCGCATAAATATAAACGATGCATCCGTAAAATTAAATTGAAAACATTTCAGAATCCATTTAATCAGATGAAGCTGAGTAATTTCGTAAATGATGTACATAAAAATCTAAAATTTTATCAATCAGTTTTTGCCTTCCAAAATAGTTTTAACCCACACCAGAAAATATATAAAAGTGTAGGACGCATAAAACACGTATATTTCAGATTCCGAAAAATAATAAAATCACTTTATTGTGTACGATATTCGTGTATCAAAGCAAATAATTTGTGTATTTAATCATATTTCTTACTGAATCCTGAAGTTATACCTATGCCATCAAATGGTTTAAAAGGTTTTGAAGAAAGAAACATAAACTCAGCAAGCTTAACCAGTGGGTCGCATAAGCATTTAAGAAAACCTTGAATTTAAAGTGCGCGCTTGTATTAAGACTAAAGTATTTGGAGGAGGAGAGGGAAAATCATCTTTAAGAGTTTACAGCCTTTTTAATATCATCGTAAAAATGGCTCGGCTTTCAATCGTAAAATTTTACGAACTCTGATCAAATGTCTTGAAAAGATAAATAGTTAAATCAATATTGTGTGTGTTGTGGAGTTTTACATTGGATTTTATTGTAAGCAAAAATAGGTTCTCTTCCGAGTGTGGATAAAATTTAAGCCTGATTTTTGTGTTAAAGAAAGTGGTCTAAATAAATCTTTCGGCCAAAAAATAATTTGAAATCGATGTTTCATTCAAAGCATCGTTTGCATTTTTTAATATTACTTTTTTCTTGGATTTCAGTTGTATAAATTGAATAAGATAATTGATACTTTCTACAACATAAACCTTTTATATATTTTATTAACTGCAATGTCTCGGATTTTTACGAATGCTTGTTATTATTTTAATAAACTTTATTTTTTAATCAATTAAACCTAAAAAATTGAATTGTAGTCAAAATAGAATATCGAACAAAGAATAGTTAACAACTTTTTTGATTATTTATAATTGTAATTGCATTATTGAATAAAATTTGTAAGAGAAATGAAATTTATATATTTCCATGCCATGTTTTTATATATAACAACCAAGTACATTCAAAATCCGTACTAGAATAATGACACAAGCTTTTTACATTATATAAACCGGAGTTAAAATTAAATGTACATATATATTTTAAAAACAAAAAATATATCGTTAATCTTTATTTTCAAAAGTGATGTTACTTAATGTAGTTTAAGAAACAATTTCAGTTCATGTGACTTCTAGTAATTAAGAGGGTCACTTATCTATAAAAGCGGAATTGGAATTTGAAGTGGAAGGTTTTCTGAAACTACCAGTCTGTATGTTTGATTTCGTTTTAAAAAAAAAACAGCATAAGCCTCACAAAGTGCAGTTAAGGTATCCGACTACGTTCGGAACCGTGATTTTACAAAAGCATATAAATAGATAATATTTATGGTATTTAGTGTCACTTAGATTAGAAAAGGTGTATAAATTGTTTTAAGAATAGAATTACAATAAAAAATTATTTAAGTACAATATTTTGACAAAAAATGAACTTAGAATGACCTAATGTCAAAATATTCTCCTTTTGTGAAAAATGATTTTATTATAATAATATTTTGCCTGTATACAACCCAGACCTCTGTATAAAGTCTCAACTAGAAATTTTGAAATATATACCTTAGAAGTGGGTTTATCCATGATTTACGACAACAGAGGGCAGAAATGTTAAGAAAAACAACACCGATAATTATTTAAAATGGTTGTAACTCTAAAAATCATGGGAATTTTTCAAAATTCCTAGTTCAGACTTTGTGGAGAAGTCTTCACTTTCTATAAGCAAAATATTATTTTATAAGGTTTTAATAAAAGTAGAACATTATGAAAAAAAGGTTATTCTAAGTTAATTTCTTGCCAAAATATTGCATTTAAATAATTTTTGTCGAAATGTCCTTAAAACAATGTTGTACATCTATTCTAATCTAAGTGACACTAAATATGAAAATTATCCATTTATGCCCTTTTTTAAAATCACGGTTCCGCACGTAATCGTATACCTTAATGTAGTTTAAGAAACAATTTCAGTTCATGTCACTTCTAGTAATTAAGAGGGTCACTTATCTATAAAAATGGAATTGAAATTTGAAGTGGAAAGTTTTTTTTTTCTGAAACCACCAGTCCGTGTGTTTGATTTCGTTTTTAAAGAAAACAGCATAATACGCACAAAGGTTCAGTTAAGATGACTGCATGGAATCATTTAAACTTTCGAATTACGATGGAGAGCCGTTGCTAGGGTAGAAACTGTACAATCACAGGAAGGATTCATTCATTGGCTACAAATGTTCTGTATAGTGGCCTCTAGATAATAGTATTAGTTATTGATATCGAATGCGAACACTATGGGTATTGGAAAAGGTCGGACAAGAGTTACAACACATGCTGATGATCGGTATGTGGCTTTAAATGCATGATGCCATAGAGCAGCTATACTCAACCTTTGGCACGCATGCAGCTCACCGAGCTTTTTTAAGTGGCTCAGTCATGGCCGATGCTCTTAGAAATTTACTTATTTAAAAAAATTGTATTAAAAATTTGGTGAGGAATTCTTTGCCAAGAAATCCAATATATGAATTTTGCTTTTTACTGTCGGTGTCGTACGCGTACGAATTGTTATTATTTTTCTATTTGGAACGGTTATGGTTAGTGATAACAGACAACAGTGGTGTAGCGACAATTTAACGGGTGGAACTAACGTTTAACTATCTTTCATGAACTACAAGCGAAAAATATTCGAAAAAAATAAATCGTTTCAAGACGATTGGTAGGTTAGCTATTTTGTAGTGAAAAACGAACATGGATCAGAGTAAATGTTTGATTTGTCTCGAAAGTGTTGTATCTAAAAAATACCAATAAACAGGAATCACACATTGAATAACATTTTTCTCAAAAATTTCTTTCAAGGGGTGATAAATAGAATTTTTCTTGAATCCAACAGCAACAAAGTGTTTTGTTAGGGGTAATATCACAGCGGTAACAAAGACATATCCTATGAAGTTTATCATATTATTGGTAATCATATGAAACCGTTTACTGATGCAGAAATTGTGAAGGAGTTTTTCTTAAATATTTCTAATTTATAGTGCTAGTGACGAAAACAAAAAAAAAATATGTAAAATAAAAAAAGGAAAAGCAAAACAGGATTTTGAATGTTTTGATCAATATTTTCCACATTTTAAATTTCCAATATTATCTTCGTCTTAAGGCATTTCTCGCCCCCCCCTCCTCCATTTATCCTCATGTTGCGGCCGCGTGAAACAACTAACATATGTATGCGGCCTGCGTGATATGACTGACAAATATATGCTGCCCAGCAGAAAAAAAGTTGACTACCCCTGTCATAGAGGTATGCCTTTAGAAGGACGGTCTGCATTTATAGATCAATGGTATCAACACAAACCGTATACAGATAAATAGCTGAGATGTGTCTATATGTCCCCTTATGTAAGGGGACATATAGTAACAAATCCCACACTTTTCTTGAAACCGCGAACATCAATCTTAGATAGAACAATATTGGCACCGTGTCCTCTTCATTGACGAATTACGATTCAGCACACAAAGCAATTATTGCCCCAGTTTTTATTTGGAAAAGCTATCATATCCTACAATCAGGGAGATTGATCGCTCTAGTGATACTGTTATATTTGTATGGGAAGTGATAATGAGATTGACGCACATATACATTTCATATCCTCCCCGCTAGAGCAGTGATTGCAGAACGCTACGACAAGATTCTTAAATCCTACGTGCAACTTTTTCGAGGAGCTGTGAGAAATCAATTCACCTTTATGGATGGAAACACATGACCATTTATAGCTGTAATTGTCGATGATTGCTTGGAAGAAGATGGTATTCGTCGTAAAGAAGTCTGCAAACCTCAATCCTATTGAAAACTTATAGGATGCTCTAGGAGAGCCATTTTTTGACGGCAATTTCCACCAAGCACTCTTTTAGCGTTAAAATTGACTCTTTTAGAAACATGGTTATTACTCCCATAATCGTTGATCCTTATTAAGAGGGCTCAGGGGTGTTAACTTTCTCTAGATGGCTGGAAATATAAACAATATTCAGATGTATATAACTCTTTGAAATTAAAATTAAATACTCCACACCTTTTACACATTATTTATAGATGAATGGGGCTTCAGAAAAGTATAAAATGTTTAAAATATATATTCGTAATTTTAACAATTAGAAACATACGAAAATAAGAAATATTTCTATAAAACATATTAAGTTTTACGTTGCGCATGCTATTTTCTAAAATAGTGGCTTTAATTACAAGACATAAGTTGATTTATAAAGTTCAATGTATCCTTATTACAATGTAGTAATTTTATATTAGTAGAATAATAAATTATATTTTTTAAAAAATAAAAAAATTACATTTTCGAACTTTTTTTCAAACAACATTTCAATGTTTCTCAAATATTTCGAAACACAAAAGATGTATTATTCTTAAGTGATCTAGGGATTTAAGAATATGATACATTTTATAATTCTATAAAGTTTTATACATCAGAGGGACTACTATTTTAGAAAATAGGGTGCGCAACGCAAAAATTATTTAACATTTATTACATATTTTCACATGCTTATAATTTTTAAAATTATGATTATATTTTAAACATTTTGTACTTTTTTGAAGCCATAATCCTTTGTAAATAATTTGTAAAAGATCCAAATTATTTAATTTAAATTTAAAACAATTATACTTGTGTTTGAAAATCGTTTATATTTTCACCCCTCGAGACAAAAGGACCCCTCGAGACACCCCTGAGACTATTTAATCCCTATTAACAGTATGAGAAATAATGTGAGTACATGAAACTGTACAAGGTGCCCACATATTGAGATAACTGGCCCCACATCTTTTATACAGAGTTAAGAGGAATCCTATTTGGACCAACTGGTACCGTTTGCATGCGAACCTACATTTAACTAAAGAGCAGTTTTTTTATATCATTTCCTGCCTTACAGCATAACGTATTAGTGTACCGAAACTTCATCCATTTAGCGGAATTTTTATTGAAATATATATATTTTTTATACTTATATCCTTTTTTGGGACACCAATGTTTAACATTTAATCATACAAAATTCACGATCTTCGTAAGGAGAACTTATGTTCTAAAAATATTTTACTCAAAACAAAATAGCATGTATTAATAATTCTGGCTCTTAATTTCAAGGAATATTAATCCAGGAAATTAAATTTTAATTCCGTCTATACCAATCAGGGAAAAGCAAGCGAACCATAAAATGGTACATTTTTCATCTGACTAATTCCAGGATGGATGGAATAATTTTAATACCGGTTTGCATAATTAGGATAGAAACGCGTAATTAGATACAGAATCTTTAACTTTACCTTTATCCTTACAGTAGCACATAACCTCCAAAATCAAATGTTAATTGAAGAAGAAATCAATACCCTTCCGTCTTAGGGTCCTAGTAAGCTGTATTCAAGATTAAGTGAACCAATTAGTCAAGTGTGAAAAAAGAAAAATAAAACGTGATATGTGCCTGAAATTTTCTAGGTGAATTCATAATGGGTAATTATGGAAAAAAAGTCATTTATTGCCGTCTTTTAGATTCTTGGATGTTTAATTAGTGAGTGAGTTAATATTAACGTCGCACTGTTCAGCTACACGAGGGCTTTTGGCGACGGACCACGTAATTTTGAACCATGGTCAAGTGACGTGGACGACACCTGAGCTGGCACCCCCTCTCCTAACTACCACACCACACCAACGGGAGGACGTTTCAGTTCTCGACAGATTTAACGTGCATCGCTGCCCTACACGGCGGGTCTTTAGTGGTACTGGGATCGAACTCATGACATGCCTGCCATGGTTGGATACCTTAACCACTGGGCTACCGCAGCCCCAGGATGTTTAATAGAACAGTTAGTTGAATTTTGGTTTCTGTCCAACGAATCGAGTCTTGTTTATTTTATATTGTTAAAATAATTCATTAATTTACAAATTTATATCATTATTTAAAATTCAATACATGTGTTTCGTGCACAGAATTTTAATTTTTTTTTAAAACCTTCACTAGCGAGTGAGTTAGCATTATTGACATCACACTCTTAAGCACAACACGAGAGATATTGTTAAAGTACCTCTTAATTTTGAACCGCGCCAGGTGACGAGAAAGGCAACTGAGCTCTCACCCCACATTCTATTGTCCTCACCACATTCGCGTGAGGACTTTGAGACATGTCAGATTTAATTCGCATCAGGCCTCTCCACGGTGAATCTTCAATAGCATCACAGCTCAAACCTGCGAATCAACTACGCTTGGCACGAATTGGTGACCACCATCCGTAAAAGCTATCGTAATCTCCTATTTTGACTGAAACTCGTTAAAGTTCCTTGGTACTTAAATATAAAACTTCACTTACAAATATTCGAAGAAAATAAACAGCAGATATATTTAAAATAATTGAAATATGTCTTTTAGTTTTAAAAAGGGACACAATACGATTCAATTGACGAAAATCGGTCAAAAATTCCAAAAGAAAAAAAAATCTTTAATTATTCTTTTTTTATATATTTTTCTATTATCTTACGAATTATCACAGTTCTAAGTTACAAAAATTAAAAGTTGTGATAACTTTTAAATGTTCGTCGGAATTCACGTCATGTGGTCACTATACTCTATCAGACAAAATTTTATTTTCCAGCCAATTTAATCAATTTTAGCAATTCAGTTCTTAACAATGTACCTAACAATTAAAAAGGGCAGCGTGAAAATATGGGTGCGTGAAATATGCTGGCATAAATGGTATATGAAACCTAGTTATATTAGTTTGAATAAAAGAATAATTTGATCCTTTGAGGACAAAGTACATAAAAATGTATTCTGTGTGTGAAATATGTCTGCGAAATATAAAAATAAAACTTGACTCATGAAAATATATCTGAATGCGTTGAGCAACACTCTGGAGATTGAATAAAAATACCTATAGATTGTTTTTCTAAAATATATTTAGATAAATAATTAAAATACAATTATTTTTTAATTATCTAAAAATTATCAGTTAGATGAAGTCACATTTTTCAACCGAAACAAATACTTAGCCAAACCTAACACATAATTACACAGAAGATATATAGTCATTATTCTCCTAGTTTTATCTGAAATCAGGATTTTACGATGGTGCTCATTGCGTTCAGAAAGCATCATTCATAATATAACACACACATGAATCTATATTTATAAGGTAAATTTTCACTGAAGCTTAAAATAAATTTTGTTAGCATGAAGCATTCATTTCATAATACCTTATATATTTCTAGTAAAATTTACCAGAACTCTTTGGATGATTGGATGGAACAAATATAGTATTTCAATATTCGTTGCCGAAAGGTATCTTTAAATAACGCATCCGTTATATTCATGTGTTTGTCTGGAATCAACGAATGATTTTCATAGAAGGTTGACTAACCATGAAATGTTAATAATGCACATGTTAAAGCCCGGATTAATGTTATTTCTTGAACTTTTACCCCATTAAAAGCCATACAATACAATTTGCATAAAAATTCCAAACATCAGTTATTCCTAATATATTGCATAATAAATTTAAATAACTCTAACTTTATTTTAAAATAATTACTTTAAATAGAACTCTATTAGTTTCTGAAAAAAAATAGTATGTTAATGTTTTACACTATAAATATTTTTAACTTGTTACAATATTTTTTTAGTTTCAAAATATTATATTAGAAATTCTTTAACTCTTGTTCTGAGACCATCGATAAGTTGTTCTTAAGTTCATATTATTGTAAGCTATTATTTGTTTTTCCATTTACTAAAAACAATCATGTAATGTATATGATTAAAATTATGGCATAAGAAATCACTGGAATGACCTGGTTTCCACCAATCAATATTAATTGAAAATTTTATATTTCAAAATTCTTAATAAACTCTAATTCTGTGACAACAAAAGTGTCTAATTTGGCTGTTTCTTTGTGGGAAAAATTGCATAAACACTATTTTAATATGAAAGCTAAATAGAAAACAATTTTCCTGTTTTATATATATATATATATATATATATATATATATATATATTTATCAAAACCAATACTGTCTGGAATTCCGTGTCGTCGTCAAAAGATTTCTATTATAATTGCAATCATTTTTGTACTCCAAGTTTCAAAGATAATATTGATTTCAAAGATAAAGTAGTAAATTTAGTATTAAGAAAATTCTCAGTTTTTTTGTTTTTTTTTTTTTTTGATTTTGAATGAGATAAACGAGTCGAAAGTTATATAAACATATGCTTTATATTTTTCTTTCTTTAAAATGAGATTGTTACTCTGACAGCCCAATATTTATTTAAATATTGCATTTTAATTACAGAAAATATTGAATATTAATCCAAAAAATAGTTTATAGTTAAACTTTTAAATATATATATATATATATATATATATATATATATATATATATATATATATATACTAGCTGGTATACCCGTTCTTTACTCGGGTGAACTGAAAAATTAAACAACACAGATTGAAGGATAAAGAAGTTTTTACTGAGTTAATTTTACGTAAATTGCAAATTAAACAAAAAAAAAAGCTTTTTGTATATCTCAGCTAAACAAAAAAAAAGAAAAAAAGACACCTTTGTTAAATTTTAAGTATGTAGATCTAATAACTGATAAAAAGGATTTTTTTATTTATAATTCCCGTAACACTTTTGAGGATCGATTTTTGAAAATACCTCCCTAAGCTCTCTGCTCAGCAAAAGTAACACATTGTTAAAAGTTATGTGTAATGAACGCTTAAAATAGCTTAAATAATTTATATCTAAAAGTGTAATACATTAATATTACTTTCTGTTGTATTAATTTTATGTTAAAATTGTAATATTCGCAAGCAACGCCTTTTCTTAAATTTTCTTATATTGTAATGGTTATAATGGCGATTCAATGTAAAACTTAGCGAAATGATAACGATAGAATCAAGTTGGCAAATGTCTAGCTACTGTGATAGCTCGAGCTTAATTAGAGCACTGCAAGACCCGCCGTGTAGGGGCGCGATGCACGTTAATGCTTCATCTACCACATTATGATTTATTGCAGTTTTTTTCATGCATTATTTTTTGGATCACTTAATTGAAAATTAAGGGATATACATAAACGAAATACTCCACTTTGGGAAATTTAATCCGTTAGAGATAATAAATTAAAGATATTCCACTGTAAAATTATTTATATACACCGTTCACTTAAAATAAATAGTCAAATCGTTTTCTAAGGTCTTCATTAACGTACAAAAACATAAGACACTTCAATTTTGACATGAACTATATTTTTGGGACAAAAATAATAATCTTTGCAATTCGCTGAAAACGCCGTCAGCTGAAAATGCATATCTGCTGCAAAACTATTCTTCTTCCTCGCTAAAATACTCATCATAGAACCCGTGCTGACATATATCTTGGAAGAGGGGATTTCAAAGAATATTCATGCTAAGTATTGGTAGAATATTCCTTCTAAGTTGGTGTGGTGTGGTAGTTAGGAGAAGGGGGTGCCAGCTCAGGTGTCGTCCACGCCACTTGAACATGGTTCAAAATTACGTGGTCTGTTGCCCAAAGCCCTCGTGTGGCTGAACAGTGTGACGTTAATATTCACTCACTCCAAGAAATCCAGTACTGTAGTTATAATTATTTTTATACTTAAAAATGCAATATCCGCCTATTCAATTAAAATTATAGTGTAATAATTAACTACTAACCACAAACAAAGTATGCAAATATGTCCAAATGATGTAGTGTGAAAGGAAAAATTTATCTACGGTAAGTACCAGTAGAAATAAAAGTATTTATTTGAAAAAAAAGATCAATATCTTACTGCCAAATGTGCATAATAAAATCATTAAAAAAACATTCAAATAAAGAGAGATTTATAACAACCTCTCCCTCCAAAACTTAGTTTGATTCTGAAATAAAAAAAATTAGGGATTCTGCTGATCAGAGGAATTAATCGTGGCAGGAACCATCGTGGCAGACAGATCGAACAGGTACTTTCTAATCACTGTCTCTGCCTGCTCAATCAGGAGGAACCAACCTACTTTCACGAACCCACACGATCCTTTCACACATTAGATTTGGCCATCTGCTCACCGTCACTCTTACCAAATTTAAATTTATCTGTTGACCTATATAATAACGACCACTTCCCTGTTATCCTTTCTGACGATTATGATACGGGTGGAAAAACCTTCCCACCTACGTATTCTTATAGTCGTGCAGACTGAGCTCTTTTCACACAATTGGCTGTGATACTTGATGCAATGATCAATACAGAAAGTGTTGATACTGCTGTACAAGAAGTCACGAATGTTTTGATTACTGCTGCTGATTTATCCATACCAAAGATTTCAAGTCATTCATTCCAACGTTACAAACCTTGGTGGAATGCTGATTGTCAGACAGCGTATAAGAACCAGCGGAAGTTATGGGGAATCTTTCGCATATATCCCACTACGGAGAATCCCTTGGCGTTCAAAAAGGCAAAAGCAAATGCTCGCAGAGTAAGACGTCAGAGTCAGAGGCAATCCTGGATCCGATATGTGTCCTCACTCACCTCGTCAACGTCCAGTAAACAATTATGGAAAAAGGTTAAGGCAGCAAACGGGATATATCGGGAATTTTCCTTCCCTATTTTAAAAACTTTAGACTCTGTCTTTTCTTCCCCAGACGAAATAGCTAATATTCTGGGTGAAACTTTTCAGAGTGTATCGAGTACAGCCTCTTATAATTCCCGTTTTCTCGAGATTAAGAGGCAAGCAGAACGTACCCGAATTAACTTTTCCACTCGTTCCTTTTTTTCCATATAACTGTGATTTTACGATGATTGAGCTACAAAAGGCACTCTTAAAAGCGCACAACACAAGCCCTGACCTGATGGAATCACTTACAAGATGCTACGTCATTTATATCCTAACTCTCTGGCCAACATTCTTTTTTTATTCAACAGAGTTTGGAAGGAGCACTGTTTTCCCTCCAAATGGAGAGAAGCCATTGTGATTCCAATCCTTAAGTCGGGCAAGGTGACAACAGCTCCTCTGAGTTACCGTCCCATTGCTCTGACGAGCTGCTTCTGCAAGACCTTTGAACGTATGGTTAATACTCGTTTAGTGTATGTTTTAGAGAAAGAAAAGTGTATTTCTCCTCTGCAGAGTGAATTCCGCAAGTTCCGATCCACTCTTGATAACCTTGTATTCCTAGAATCCCAAATCAGGGATGCCTTCGTTAGGAGAAACCATTTGGTTTCTCTTTTCATACGACCGAACATGGCGTTATGGGATTCTCCGTAATATGCATGATTTTGGCTTAAAGAGAAATCTTCCCATTTTTATTTTTAACTTTTTAGCTGTTCGTTATTTTCATGTACGCATTGGTCACTCATCTTCTCATAAATTCATCCAAGATCAAGGTGTTCCTTAGGGTAGCGTTTTGAGCGTTATCCTTTTTAATATTCATATGAGTAGCATACTTCATCACCTCCCACCATCAGTGCGAGGAATGCTTTACTTTTACGATCTGCAAATCTCTTGCCAAGGTTCAGATATGCGAGTAATTGAGAGACAGCTGCAAACAACTGTCAATCGATTAGTTAAGTGGTGCGATCAGAATGGTCACACGATCTCTCCTTCCAAGAGCAGATGTGTCCATTTTTGCAGAAAGGGTAACCTACATCCACAGATCCTGTTATAAATATAGGAAATGTGCAAATACCTGTAGTTAGTGAGCTGAATCTTTGAATGTAAATTGACTTTCCTTCCACATGTCCTTTACTTGCAGAAGAAGTGTGAACGATCCCTCAACATCTTAAAAGTACTATCAAACACCTTATGGGGAGCCGATAGAGTCTCGTTACTCCGAGTATATCAAGCACTAATCCTTTCACGTTTGGACTATGGTTGTGTAGTGTATGGTTCTGCTCGTGCATCTGTGTTAAAACGACTCGACACAATACATCATTCTGCTTTGAGAATATGCTCTCTGGTGCCTTCAGAACTTCACCTGTTACCAGCTTGTATGTGGTATGCCATCAACCACCTTTAGAACTAAGGCGGATGCAATTAAGTGCAAATTACTTTATTCGTGCCATGTATGTTCCTTCTGATCCATTAAAACCCTTTTCTCTTGCCATTGGTCTCACCCGACTCTATGAAGCCCGTTCTTTAACATCAAACCTTTTTCGGAAAGAGCTAAGGCTGTTCTAAATGACGCCCACTTAAATAAAATAAATATCCAGGAAAATGATATCCTTGCTTTTCCACCCTGGGACATCCAAATTTTTAACTATAGTTACCCCTTTTCAGGCTATGACAAAGCAGGCACTGCTGATGTTATTTATCAGCAACTCTTTTCTTTCCATCGCAGTAAGTATTCTAAATGCATACCAGTCTACACTGACGGATCGAAGACTGCAGGACATGTTAGGTGTGGTGTTGTTTATAACAATACCATTCTAAGTTTTAGCTTACATAATTCCATGTCTGTCTTTAGTGTAGAATTAACTGCCATTCTTATCGCACTTCAGCATATATTAGTTTCCAACCACCGTCATTTTTGTGTGTACACTGACAGCATGAGTGCTCTAGAATCCTTAAATTTTTTAACAGAACGCAGACACCCCACTGTGATGGAAAAACTTATCCTTCTGCGAAAATTAGAAAGAAAGGGTTTTGATATAATTTTTCCCTGGGTACCTGGACACGTGGGTATACTTGGTAATGAACAAGCTGATACCGCTGCACGATTCATGTCTGATCACATGCAGCGGCCTGTCTGTTACCGGGATTTAAAGACTTCTACACAGAACTATATCCACCGTGTATGGCAAGAGACTTGGGATCAACAGATCCTCAACAAACTGCATAACATCCATCCTTCCACTTCTCATTGGGCAGCACTGCCAGTGCAAAGACATGATGTCTGCTTGACTCGACTTCGCATTGGTCATACTCGTTTTACGCACAGGCACCTTCTGTTGGGTGAAAATGCCCCAGAATGTCCTTCCTGTAAAGTCCCATATTCTGTTTATCACATTTTAATAGATTGTCCCGTTTTTAACCATCATCGCATCACCTTCTTTCATACATATGTTTTAACCTTATCTGACTTGGTGGGGGAATCTCCTCACCAAAATCTATTTGCCTTCCTTTTAAAAATTGGATTTTTACATTTGATTTGATTTGTGTGTTTCTTTGGATTGTTAATATATTATATGTATGTATGCACATGGATGCATAAACATGTGTGCATATACTTTTATATATATTTTTTTTCTTTATATTTTAACAAGTGTTTTGCGCTGCTTGGCCAAAGTTGGTCCTTGCGCCATTAAAATTCACAATCATCATCATCACAGGAATTAATTAGAAGCGAGCGCATTGCGAAGCCAAAATAAAAAGGGTTCTTTCACAAACTAAAGATAGATATATGCTGAGACGGGCTTTTTTGCAGCGCACGCCAGAATTGCTTGCAGATGGCAGAATTTTTTCCTACATACTTGGCAAATATCGTTATATTTTGGACACTTCTCACAATATTTTTACAAATTATAGCCTATGTGTTATGCTGATGTATAAGCTATATTACTGTAAATTTTCATTAAAATCCATTCAGTTGTTTTTGCGTGAAAGACTCCCAAACATCCTCACAAACTTTCGCATTTATAATATATATCTAGATATGTTGAAATAATGCATAAACTTAAATAAAATGTGTGTTGCCCAAAGCAATATTAAATATTTAAGTATAGTGATTTGAATAAGATTCAATAAAATAAATAAGCATTTTCCAATCATTAACCGTATAATATTCAAACATTTATGTGCAAATGAAAAAAATCAAATCCTTGAAAAGATATAAAATATCATTTTCCTTTTTATCTTTACGCTTATTAGGTGAATAATTATAAACGTCAAATTTGAAATACAATTTCATCACCATATGCTATATTTCGAATTAAAATTATAGAAATGTTATTTAATTAGTATTTTTCTTATTTTTGTGTATTGTTGAATGTCATTAAGAATTAATGACACATTTCTGTGTATAACTCAAATAATATAATATTTAAAGAATGTATCTAATTACATTTTTCTAAAACAATGATTAAATTGCTCCATTACACTAACGTAAACGATTATCTCCAAATCTGGAAGACTTTTAAATAATGTACTTCTTAATAAAAAGATTTGAGAATAAGATTCTCAATTTTTTTCAATTCCTACTATTAGTTCAGACTGTCTCTCTCTATATATATATATATATATATATATATATATATATATATATATATATATATATATATATATATACATACATACACTGGTGTGCAAAAATTAAGGACGAGACGGTTTTTTCAATATAACTTTGTACAAAAGCTTTCCAAATCAACACATTTAATACCGTAAGATCCCCAATACGTAAGGACATGTGTAATGTAAGGAACACTTACTAAAAGAGAAATCAGAGGGATAAAAAGAAGATTTATTGAAAAAGTAGCCTGGAGCGCAATGCGACTGAAGGCCGAAACATCCTTGTGATGGGTGTCCAGCAAGAAACATCCGGTCTTTAGTAGGGGATATGATCTCCCCTGACTGCTAGGCAGGTTTCACAGCGTCTGCCCATGCTGAGAATGAGGGTGTCAATGAGTTGTTGAGGCATTTCTGCCCATTCGTCTTGCAGCGAAAATCGAAGCTCCCGAATCGTTACTGGTGGTAAGGTACGAGCTGCCAAGCGTCTGCCTAGAAAATCCCATACATAGTCGATGGGATTGAGATCCAGAGATCATGCCGGCCAATCCATACGTTCAATATCCTCATTCTCTAAGAGCTGTTCGGCAGCTACTGTGCGATGACATGGTGCATTGTCGCCCATGAAAAGGAACTGCAGACTCATAGCGCCTCTAAAAATACGCACATATGGAAGAAGAATCTCGTTACAATAACGGGTCCCGTTGACTGAACCTGCGTCGAAGATGTGAAGGTCTGTACGACTACCAAGCTTAATGCCTCCCCAAACGAGAACACCGCGACCTCCATACCTGTCCCTTTCAATGATGTTCGAGGAATGATTGCGGCTTCCCCGCTCTCTCCAGATGAGTATGCGATGAGAATCGCTACTCAAACTGAATCTGCTCTTATCTGTAAAGAGTACTCGTCCCCATTCATTGTCTCTCCAATTCCGGTGTTCCCGCCACCACAGAGAACGCCTTCTCCGATTTGCAGGCGTTAAAGGTACACACCGTACAGGGCGTCGTGCAAACAGACCACCACCGTGCAGTCTTCTGGCCACGGTAAAACGCGATATCGGTCGTCCAGTCACCTGTGTCGTGAGTCTAGCGATTTCTCCCGCTGTCTACCGCTTGTTTCTTCTGGCCTGTAAGACAATGTACCGGTCATCTGCGGGTGTGGTTCCTCGTGGACGACCACTACTGAACCCCCGGATAGCTGTTCCTGTAGTTTGAAATTGTCTCCAAAGTCGTGAAACGATGCTGTGGGCAATTCCGAACTCTGCAGCCACACTTGTCACACTGCGGCCTTTCTCCAACTTCCCAATGATTCCACCTCGGGTAAAAGCATCCAGATGTCGTCTAACAGATTGATTTTTCGCCATTTCTCGCTGAGGCAGCAACTCGGTGTGATTTTAACTGCTATACGGGGTACAATCTCTTTGCCAGAAATACTGATCTTACACCGACAACAATGCTTTATACTACTCAGACACTCCCCCATTACGTCTACCTGCATATCTGTGCATGTGCTACCGTACATCACCTTACTTAATGTCCTGATTGGTCTTTCTATCCGCTCTGCCTCTTCGTTCAGCTGATATGCTAATTTTTCGACTTCGTCCTTAATTTTTGCGTGGCCGCGGTAGCCGAGTGGTATAGGTATCGGATCGTGGCTTGCCTGGTCACGAGTTCGATCCCAGTACCACTAAAGACCCGCCGTGTAGGGCAGCGATGCACGTTAAATCTGTCGAGAGCTGAAACGTCCTCCCGTTGGTGTGGTGTGGTAGTTAGGAGAGGGGGTGCCAGCTCAGGTGTCGTCCACGTCACTTGACCATGGTTCAAAATTACGTGGTCCGTCGCCAAAAGCCCTCGTGTAGCTGAACAGTGCGACGTTAATATTAAATCAAATCAATCAACCTTAATTTTTGCACACCAGTGTATATACATATACATCTTGTGAGTATTTTCAGAAGTTAATAAAATACTTTTTATTAATCCATTCTAGTTTAAATACAGTTATTTTTTACCTTGTAGCGGATGACACTTGAAGTTAATACAGTTCTTTTTCAAATATTAATTCATTAATTGAATTATATTTTTTTAATTTTAAATTTATCATGTGTTATTTTTTTTCTGATGAAGTTATATGTATCTGCAACAGATGGCGCCCATTGCTTTTTCAAACGTGAAATAGGAATTGACTTTTAAAAAAAATTGTATTACTCGTTTTATTTTTTATTTTCTCTCTCTCTCTCTCTCTTCTCTCTCTCTCTCTCTCTCTATATATATATATATGGTTTTCCTTTTTCTCCCATCCTTCTAGCCCGCGTTCATCTAATTTTAGTTTTTAGTTATATATATATATATATACAGTGGTGGCAAAACGTCCTGAACACACTCATTTTTTGCGTCATTTTTGTGTTTGACTTCATTTTTCATTATGCAATTATCGCACTATATTAAATATTGTAATTGATTTTAATGTATTTTTTCATGCTGATTTCAAATCTGTTTGTAGATTTCATCTAAAGTCAATAGTGTCATTGATATGTTGAAAAAACCTTGACAAGAAAGCACAAGTTCACTGTAAGAATGAGTGAGTGTGTTCTCCACCAATGAAATGCTCCGTTATTTCAACCAATCAGAGACCAGTAGCGATAAAGGGTTGAAATAAAAGGTGAAACGTGGTTTATTGTATTGAATGCAGTTGTGTGCATGTGGAAAGTAGTGTATTGAAAGCAATTTGAAGTGCGTTTGTCGAAAATATTGGAATTATGGCTAAATTTTCTTATCTGCCTGAGAATAAAAGGTGCAAAATAATACATATGAATGAAGAAGGTTATTCTATGTGCCAAATTGCTGCTAAAGTACCTTGTGACCTTTCTACTGTTGTGGGAACTTTGAAAAGATTTTCAGAAACAAATTTTATTGCGGACAGGGGGCAATCAGGACGACCAGGAAAAACATCTTTACGTGAAGACAGGTTATTGCACAGAAATTCACTTTCAAACAGAAAGCTTAATTCCCCTCGCAAATTTAGAAACAATGGACTTTGACATTAAATGTGAGTGTGTGCCCAAGAACTGTTAAAGGAAGGCTGCTGGAAATTGGGTTATGAGGCTGTAAAGCGTGCCCAAAACCATTACTGACTGAATTTCAATGAAAGAGGCAATTGACGTGGGCAAGGGAACATTCATTATTCACTATTTAAGACTGGGAAAAGGTAATAATTAGTGACGAGAGTCAGTTTTGTATTTCTGGCAACCAAAGTAGTGCCAATGTAAGACGACGCACTCGTGAGGAATTCAGCCCTCAGTGTCTGAAACCCACTGTAAATTACCCGACAAAAGTGATGGTATGGGGTTGCATGTCTTCTCATGGTGTTGGAAGACTTCACATCGTTAGCGGAACAGTGAAAGCTACAAAATAAATTGCTACCAACTTGAGAGATCTTTTTGGGAATCAATCATGGATTTTTCAGGATGATAACGGCCATTGTCATCGTGCAAAGGTAGTCCAGAAATGGTTGAAAGACCATAGTGAATTGGCCAGGACAGTCTCCCTACCTTAATCCGATAGAGAACTTATGGTTCAAAATTGGTTATGAAATTTCAAAGAAAAAACCTTCAAACAAACGTGAATTAATTGAAGCTTTGATATTTTCTTTTAACCATATTGTCCCGAAAGATCTTTTGAAATTGGTGCGTTCCATGCCAAAAAGATGTAGAGTCGTGATTAAAGCAAACGGCTGGCCAATAAAATATTGATTTTCTAACATGTGACAACAATGTAATTCTCAAAATGTTTATATATTAAATATATCGTATTTGTCATTCGTGTTATTTTTCTTTGCATATTATGTTATTCTATATTGTTTTATTCTGCACATATTTCACATTATTGTGTTCAGGCAGCTTTACAACAAACAATATTTTAGTCATTAAGAAACTAGTAGTAGATTTGAAATCAGCATAAAAAATACATTAAAATCAATAACAATATTTAAGATAGTGCGATAATTTTACAACGAAAAATGAAGTCAAACACAAAAATTACGCTAAAAATTAGTGTATTCAGGACTTTTTGCCACCACTGTGTATATATATATATATATATATATATATATATATATATATATATATATATATATATATCATAATTCAAATATAAGTTTTATGAAAAATGTTGTATTCTATGGTAAAATATTTGTAATAATGTATATTCTGCTAAAAATATGAACAAATACTTCAAAAATAATTTCTACTTCCAACGGAGACACAAAAATACTACATATAAAAATAATGCTCATTGCAGATATTGTTACGACATTATTTTTTTGCCAGGCTACTTTGCTCATACAGTGTTTAAATAAGGAAACATATCCAAAGTTAACTATATTGCATTTTTTATGAGTATCATTTATGTGCATCCTGAGATAGAACAAAACATCATCTGTAACCGTGATAAGTGCAACCATCTAATCAGTAGGCTTTCATCTGGAATAAGGCAATATAAGTAAAGTGGTTGCTTCTTCTAAAAAGTAGCTTTATATCACTCTACCAGATTATTTAGAAGCTAAACGTGCCTGGAATAACAGTGCATGTAGTAACAAATGAATTGCAGAGAGTAGTATATTACAGTAAGACCCCGCTCGCGGGGTATAGGTTCCATCAAAGTAGAGCGTAATATGAAACAACGTTAAACGAGGGTATCTTATCATGTAAATAATGGGGTTAGGGAAAAAATGGGTAGAAAATTGGTCAGGTATTTTACCATTAAATTTATTACTTTATTATAACAATAAAACGCAATTTTATTTCCTACAAATATAAAAACTTAATAAACGAATATGCATATAAAAATAAATAAAATTCTAATTCAGTATGTTTACATTTCCGATCTTCAGTCTCTTCTATATTTCCAACTTTTACCATTTTATCAAGAAGGTAGATTGGCTTAATGGCATTTTGCGTTCAATTTCATCGTCAATTCATATAGAAAGTCGTTTTTCCATTTACTCTATTGTATTATTTCTAGAACGGGTAATTTTAGTTGCAGAGCTTGTCGTGGTTTCAGTTACCGATGACAGTATTTTTCCTTTATTCTTAAGAATAGTCCTTATTGTTGAAGTTGCCAAATTCAATGCAGCACCAATTTAAGATTGACGTTCACCAGAGTATCATCTTCTAATCACTTGCGTTTTAGTTCCTAGTGAAATGCTTTTTTTTATGCTTTATTTTCGTTTTCGTGTTAAACTACTTCGGATATCGGAGGGCCTAACGCTGCGTGCTATATTTTGGGGAATCCCACAATTCAAATAAAAGAGCGTTAAACCGAAATAGCGCTAAACGAAACAGCGTTAAGCGGTGTCTTACTGTATTTGTTGTGAGAAATCATAGATATGACGTTTATTTCTACGAAATTTATGTTTCATATTAAGTAATCTCACAATTGAATTATTTTGCCTAATGTGGATGAGAAAAAATTTAAGCTACATATATATCATGTTAATTAAAACGTAGTTTTTGAAAAGCCATTTTATAGGAAACTATGACAATTAAGACGAAGCCAAATTTTTCTATGTGTAGTAATCGATGTATTAAAGTTCATTATTATAAAATATGTTTTTGACCATGACAGTTTTTAATTTTTTATTCCCGTGTCGAATGCAGAATGTGTTTTCTTTAAAATTTGCTATGTTTATTTAGATTTTTTAGCTTTTCTGGCTTTTGTATGTATATTACTGCTTCCGCATGGTACTGGAAAATACAATATTTTTAGAAAGTTATATTTTCACTCTTTTCTATCAATTTCAGCCCAGTTGTATTTGGAATTTAGGGGAAGGTTAACTGACCTTAAATATGTTTTAAATTACAATCATAATTTCATAGGGTGGCCTCGGTAGTCTAATGATCAATTTCACGGACTTGTAGCTGACATGTCAGAATTTCAAACCTTGTACCGCTGAAGATCCACCTCGCAGAGCGACCCGATGCACGGTAAATATTTTGAAGCTGAAATGTTCTATCGTTGGTGTGGTGTGGAAGTTAGGAGAGGAGATACAAAACTCGTATGTCATCTTCGTCTCTTGACCGTGCTTCAAAATTTTGAGGACCGTCGCCACTAGCTCTTGTTCAGGTTTTATAGTGCGATGTTAAAGTAACTCTCACTTATATATACTCAATCACTTCATTTTTTTAATTCTTACTATTAACTCACACTCTCTATATATTTATTTATTTATCTTGGTGGAATTTTAAATCGTGAAAAAAATACATTTTAAAGCTGAAATGTTATATACATGATTATTTTGGAAGACAAAGTAGTTTAATCATAATTAATAAAAATAATTGATTAAAACTAATTATTCAAAGAATTACAAATTCAGCCACGTTGGCGTTATTTTTGATGACTTAGCGACCCTTTTAATGACTTGTGTCAAAAGTTTAAAATATTTTTTTTCTCACGTTTTAAAGCATTCAGTTGAAATGATATTTTATTGACACGATTGTTTTGGATAACAATACGGTACTTTAGTGCTAATTAATAAAAATCAATTACCACGAAATGTTGGGATTCTGTCATATGTATATACATATGTATATTAATTGTAACTATTTAATAAAGAGTACCTAAAATAAAATTTTTCTTTGACCTAAGTAGGAATTGACTTAAAAGATTTTTTTTTACATCACTTGTTAAGTTGAGTTTACTGTTACACTCTTAAGGGTGCTTTGAAGTATAATGTCTTGTTATACTTTTATTCATTATTTAGGTTTATTAGATTAATGGTTATTCATTAAATAACTTATGACTATGTGTATGTGCGGCAAGAGAGAGAGAGAGAGAGAGTGCTTTGAATGTGTGTGTGAATATTTATTCAAAATTTATATTTTATTAATTTATAATAAAGGATAAATCCAAATATCCTAGATTGAAAAACGTCTCATTTCATCTCGCACAAAATGATTAAAGCCTGTATTTTGATAGATTTATTACTGATATATCATTAAAAAAATTAGACCTAAAATTTTTGACTGATTTATGGGGGATTCAAAATAATACATTATTATAATGGCACACACATGTCTTACTGACCAGTTGAAACTATTCTCTAAGGCAGTGAACCGCAACCCCCGGTCAGCGGATCAAATGGTGCCGCGCCACCTAAGGAACATTAAACTATTGCCATTTTATTTCAAGAGGTGCATTTTTCTCGGATTTTCGCAACTTTACACGGAAATCACTTTTATTCATTTTAGGTGTAACTATATTTTATTCTGAAGGCATATTTAAATGTAACTTAATTAAAATTGTTAAATCAAAACAATCTAAAATATAAACAATTAACGTATTCTAACCTTTGGCGGGCCGTGGTGAAATTATCAAACGTTGACCGGTTCGCAGCGACAAAAAGGTTGAGTAGCACTGCCCTAAGGCCCCAAAGTAATTTCTAAAAACAAATTATACGTCGCTTCACTTTGAACACGTGATTATGTATTTTATGTAACATTTTCTCCTGTTTTCCTCAACATATAAAATGGGGAAATTCGAATAACCCCCTCTATTGTATTTTGTTCTTGAGCGAAGCGCACGGTTGAAAAAACTCTCCTGAAGTTAAAATTAAATAAATGATGTTATTTTTATACCAAGAAGCTTTATGCGTACTTTCCCGCGACTGCATCGTGGCCGCGGTAGCCGAGTGGTATAGGTATCGGACCGTGGCTTGCCTTGTCACGAGTTAGAGCCCAGTACCACTAAAGACCCGCCGTGTAGGGCAGCGATTCACGTTAAATCTGTCGAGAGCTGAAATGTCCTCCCGTTGGTGTGGTGTGGCAGTTAGAAGAGGGGGGTGCCAGCTCAGGTGTCATCCACGTCACTTGACCATGGTTCAAAATTACGTGGTCCGTCGCCAAAACCCTCATGTAGTTGAACAGTGCGACGTTAATATCAAATCAAATCAACCCGCGACTGCATCATTATATTTAACAAAATCCTTACCATCCCATCAAGATATTTCATATAAATGTACAGACATATACACACATACAAACATGGTGTGTCCTTAATAGATTTGACAACGCTGGCTGGAAGGCGGAACTTGGCAGAAAAGTTTCTGGGATATATTGATCTCGAATCCAGATTGTTGTCAATCGCTTGCGAGCAGTTGTTCAGGCAGGGCTACGCTCCGCGCGAGTTATCTACTATAACCTCGTAGAGCAAAAAATGGACTAGGATTCAGAGCAGCGTCATGCAATCAAGTTATTTGTGAAACTGGATAAAAATGGAATGCAGACGCATGAAATGCTTTGGAAAGCCTACGGTGACGGGAGGATCAAACAAGCCAAATTGCATGCTCCACAAGAAGTTCTCAGAAGATGAGTCCTTTAATGACGACGATTACTCGGGACACCCTTCAACATCACAAACGAACTACTCGGAGCAAAAAGTGCGGCGTTTTGGACAAGGACAGATGATTAAATATTTGAATGATTTCAGAGGAGTGTGATTACCCAAAACAATCTTTGATCCCGTTTTAAATGAGGCTCTTTAAATGAGGATTGTCAGCGCGACAGTGGGATCTTACATCATGACAACGCTTCCAGTCACACCGCGCTCATTGTCTCAGAGTCGTTGGCCAAAATGGGTGTGACCACGCTGGAAGGAATTCGATATGGGACGCTGGAGGCGGTACAAGTTGTCCCACTTTTTGGTTTGGCGAGGGTGCTGTAGATACCCCTGCGCGGAGCGTGACTCTGCCTCAGCAATTGTCCGCAGGTGACACACACCGGTATCGTTTCGAAGCTAAGATCCCCAAACAAACTTTTCCGCACGAAGCTCCACCACTTCCAGACAACGTGGAAACAACAAAAAATCATTCCTCTAACTTTTCGAATAGGACATGTACACTGAAGTATAATTAAGGAAACTCACTGAATGGATTAAGGGCAGTTGGAAACCTATCTCTCTCTATAATTACAATGTTAAATTGGCTGTTTTCGATGTACCTTTTCTCAAAATATACTTCTATGCATATGCTTGAAATTTTTCATACAATTAAAGTACACTTTTTTCATTATACTTAAATGAGCTTTTAGCTAATTTTGAATTTTTTCATAAATTATGAAATATTTTATCAAACTTTGTGAAATTTGACCCATTTTTCACTTAAAAAATTTGTATGAAATGATTTTTTGAGTTGTTAAAACAAGGCTCATTTCAGTATATATTAACCGTCATTATAAATATATCATAAAACAATTACATACCTGTGAGCAGTAGTTTCTCTGCAAAGGTACATCAAACATCAAAATTTACATTTTGAGATAAATTGATTTTAATGTATACAGTGAGGCTTCTAATCGGCTAGTAAATAAAATAAATAAAAGGCTCAATTTACAATAAAAGCACATGTTTTGGTTTATATCAGACGTTCAACTCTTAAGCAAAGACGAAGTACTTTGTTTACATTTTTCGCCATTCAAATGGACATGGCGCAGTTTCAACGATTATTTAAAAATAGGTTTTAAGGGCTTCTAACTACCCTAGAGGTTAAAGTAAAGTATTTTTAGAGAGGTTAAAATCTATGCAATTTGAAAATGTAAAAATCTCAAATTGTCAAAAAAAATAAAATTTTAGCTTTCCAACTGCTCTTAATTATATTTAGTAACTTCTCTCAAGCTTATTTATATAACTTATTGATTAGATGTATTGGTTATATATTTTTGTTAAGGTACCCGAACACGTTGAAAATGACTAAATTCGATCAAGACAGATTTTTTTCTCTTTTATTGAATGGAGCTATCTTTTGGTTTTACAAAACATATTTTGTTTTGTTTCTACTCTACCTAGAGGCCAAGCTACAATCAATTTCATTAAGTTAGAAAAACCGGAAGTGGGTCTTTGATCTACCAGAAGTGGGCATTTAAATTACTCGAAATCTATCATGGCGAGTCTAATTACTCAAAGTATTACAAATGCATTTCTATAAAACTTTTTAAACCTGATATTTATGTTATTTTCTAGAGAATGTACTAAAATATTTCTTATTGTATGAATATTTTTTGAGTTAGGGCTTGTTATTTAAATAATGGTCTCATAAAGAATGTGATTTTTCTTATAATGTTTACTCAACAACTCTAAAAAAAAATTTCATATTTTAATCAAACAATAAAATTTTAGTACATTCTCTAGATAAATGCATCTAGATTGTTTTGGTAATACTTTTACTAATATAATTTTATTACCTTTTTCTTTAATTGCTTTGAAGGTTTACAAAAAATTTGCTAAAATTTCACATATAATTGTGATTTCTGTGAAAGTTAGGCAATTTATTTTAAATATTGTTAGTTAAATATTTGTATTTATTGGTATTGAGTCCTAAAAAAGCCTTTATAATGTTTAAATATGTTATTTTGTTAAAAAGTGCTCCGAACCTGTTTGGATACCTTAAACACTTGATGACGATTTCTGATAATCGTCGTCGAATTATAACTAATGAAAATTATCTAGATAAAATACATAATTCAACAAGAATATGTAATGTTTAACAACGGCATTAGTCACATATATTTACCCCAAAAACCAAGGAAGCCATTCATGAATGATAAAGTCAAACACTCTTTTGTGTTTTAAGAATTCAGCTATTATCTTTGAAGTACTTAAATATGCTATATGTATACTTATCTCTTCTTTCTTTCAAGCATGATATCTCATATAATTTACTTCTGACGCATATTTTATTTTCCTGGAGTTAAGTATCTTCTGGCATCGCAGTAAAAATACCTTCAAATCCTAGACCAGAATTTAATATTCCATAAATATGTACTGATTAGTGTGGGAGAAGTTTTAAAGCTTCTCTATAAATATATTTTATTCCTAAATTATACTAGGCACTGTTAACAAACTTTAAACATGTTCATTAGAACTATTTAAGAGCTTGTTTAAAATTTGTTATGGTTTAGGTTTAATAAGAGGCTGGAAGTAAAATATTATTGGAAACTTCTGGAAGTAGAGGATATTCTGTTGGATTTATTTCGGTAAAATTTAATTTTAAATACTATTGTGTCTTTAAAAGTATATAACTCCCACATTTGTTTTTTTGTTCCTAAAAAAATATTCTGTAGAAAATGGAAATTCTTTAATAGAGGTATCTGTATTTTGATACAAGAAAAAAAATTAAAGGAATGTCAATACTTAATATAATTCTAAATTTTACAATTTCTATGAAGAGTGTCAAACTCAAAGGTGTGCCAAAAAGAAGTATGGTGAAAAAAATCACTATAGAATATGGTGAGTCAGAACATGGCTCAAAAACCACGTTTAGTCCATGAAAATCGTTATAGTAGTAGTCGCGTCGGGAGGACACAATGAGCCAGACAAGGGGATGGACCAAACGAATGCTGGGATTTAATGAGCCGTGGAAGGATTGAATGATCCCTGCACGCATGAATATTTTTCACTCCACCTGAATTTGCTACAGGGAGTACAAGCCACTGCGAACCAGAACGTGTGGTTCATGTATGATGATATCACAGCTCATTTTTCAATCGTGGAGCGCATTCACCTCCATGATACATATTCCGGGAGGTGGATTGAACGTGGCAGACGGGTTTCTGACACACCGAGATCACCAGATTCCAATCACTTGTATTTTTTCTTCTGGGGCCATCTGAAATCAATTGTGTATCAGACGCTGGTGGCTACAATGGAGGATCTTACTGCACGAATTGTCTTAGTTTCAGCTGACACCGCCAGCACACATGATTTACTTGAATAAACCGGCAACACTTCGTCCAGCGATATCATCTATGCTATGACCTACACGAGATCAACTTCGAACAATTCTCGTGACAAGCATTTATCGTTCTTTCTCTGATGTCGAGCTGCGATACATTGTTAATGTCTTAAACATGTGCTTTGGTTCTAATTCATATAATTCTTACTTTTTATTGCCCATTTTGTTTCTACTCGACATGACACCCTTCATAAATATTTTTGCGAGTATTCCTACTAGACGGGGTTTGAAATCCCATGTTCTATGGTACTTTGTCGTCCACATACTACTGTCTATCAACCCTTTGAATCTGTCGGTATAATTTGGCAACACCTTGTACATACAAGAAAATTACACTTTGAGAAATTGTTACACGTTGATGCACACCAGTTGACTCTTCTGTGGTTTCCGTTTCTCCGCAAGAGGAATACCGTACAGATATTTTGCTGGTGGTGCCTTCTAGCAGCTGTTATATGAATAAGTGCTAATACTACCATTAGTTTCAAATCACGATATGAGTTTCAGGAACTTAAATGATTTAGTTTTAGTAAAGGCGAGAAAATTCCGAGAAAATCCATTCATTAAAAAATTCGTGTTTAATTACTCTTCATAAAAATACGAGATGTATTATTTTTATAAAATAGAAAATATTCAATTATGAAAATTTAACCCCAATTTTTCAAACTACTCTCTCTATGTTAAATGAAATTTCGCGTAAATTTCTTTAAGAAAAATATATATTCAGCCACATATAACATTGTAAGTTACCTTCTTACAAAATCTGTAACTTCTTATACTGCAGAAAATAGTTTGTATTTTAAGGTACGTATTAATTTTACTTTGGGGAAAATGTAAGTTTAAGGTTGTTTTCGCCATATGTAAGAGGGCTTGAAATAAACGAGGAGCACCTTTTCGGACAGAAAAAGGCCTCAATTTTCATAAAAATTTGAATCATTGTAACTCATACATTTATTTATAATATAACGATATTAAAATTTTAAAATATATCACGAAAAAAAAGGAATTTTTTATTTTAACTTGTAAAGGAATACCTCTTTTAGCATTACGGTATAGAAGAAAAAGGCAAATCACATTTTATAACATAAACAAATGCGTCAACTGGGATAAAAATGAGTAGTATAATAAAATAAGATATTATCTACAGGATGGAGAAGATAGAATATACTATTAATGTTGGACTACTTCTATATCTGAAAAAATATTCCGAATTTGATCACATTCTTTAACATTAACCGAGTACAGCCTTAATACTTGTTTTGTGGTTATCGTAAAATCCGGTGTCTAACGTGCACCGGTGTATATAACGCTCACCTATACTTTCGAGCTGCATTTTTTTTTAATTTTAAGGTATATTCGTCGTATAACGCGCACCCTTTTTTTAGTAAAGAACTTTTGTAAAGTCTTCATCGAAATAAATCCATTTCTAACGTATTTAATTTTATAAAAATAATTTTTTTTGCATAATTAAATACAATAAAACCAAAATCATTTTTATATTTTACTAGGAGTGAGTATCCCCTGTCCACCTGGTGACGTTCCAACAGCATTGTACAAATTATACAACTGTTCATATTGTTCAAATTGCAAAACTGTAATTTACATGCATTAGGTAGTTGTATTTTATTATGTAGTTACTTTTTATTTGTTCTTTTTTCACAAATTTCGTTCTTGGTGATCCTCTTCAGTTAAATTCATCACTGTAGCTCAGTGGTTCTCAAACTTTCACTTCTGGCGACCCAATTTTCAATCATAATTTTAATCGCCCCCCCCAAAAAAATAACAATGTATTGCATGCATTAATAATGTACTTTGGCACTAAAGTTACAATACGATCATAATTATAAACCATACAAATTAACAAGGTAAATGTTAAATTTTGTATTTATTTTTAAGTAATATATATTTTTACTTTTTAGTTCGATTCACTATAAAAACGTGTTTTTTAGTTTGTTTTTAAGGGATAATTTATTTTATAATTATTTTTATGCACGATAAAAAACACAATTCTAGTGAATAATTTAATTAAGAAAAAAGTTATTGACCCCTACTTTCAAGGACTTTTCTTTTCTTTAATAATTTGAGAGAAAATCCAATAAAACTGAAGAAAATGTTCCAAATGTGCGTGACCTTGATAAAGGACATAAACCACAGATGCTTTTCGCTAAAAATACAGGAACGTTATTTTCCAGCAAAACTGTCATATTTTGTTCACGTTGTTGTAGTTTTGCTGTCGTTTGCTACCTCTTGAAAAATCATTCCGAAAGCGAAGACTTTTATTTTGCCATCTCCTTAAAAAACGCAACAGATTTCATTCATTTCCCCCTTTTAAAACTTGGGAGGTCGAACGGGGACAATTTTATTCACACAATTCAGTCATTACAAATTCTATTGCGAGAAAAAGTTCTCCCAATTAATTTTGTCTTTCAAAACAGTACACTTAAAACAATTTTGTTCAGTGAAGTTAATCAACAATTCCACAATGTATCCATACAAAATATTAAAAACATATTTAACATTTGGAAATGTATCATGTATTAAATTCTTTGAGTATACACAAATATTGCTTGCTGTGGGGAAGACATAGTATGAGATGTGGTGTATGGTTTTGAAAGAATGTTTTCGTACGTGTAGACTATTTTTGAAAATTTAAATATCACTGAAGCTGATCATATAACTGCAAATGAGCCTTATTTTAGCGTATGCCGATATCAAAATAAAATTCTTCACTGTTAAACAGCCTATGTGTTTGTATTCAGTATCAAACTATTCGCAAAATTGCTTACAACTTCCATTCAAATTGTAAAGAAACTGAAATATAAATATATCTTACTGCAGTCAAAAATATTCTTAATATGTAAATATCCTATTCCTCAACTTCTTTCAGTACATTTTAAAAACTGTAGCTGTAAGCAATTTTTATATTTATAAACGAGGCATAAAAACTCACACAGTTATAAAAATGTCTTTATCATTTTTAAATATACTACTATAAAACGTACATCGATTGTAAGATCAGTACTAAAATCCTAAAAGCTTTTAAAAGAGCAAAAAATTTAATTTTGGATAGATCAAAATTTTAATATAATACAAAAATATGCATGTTATTAAGCAAATACGTTTGAAAGATCAAAGTTCCTTCTGAAATAAACGTAATTGAAAGAAAAATGTTTAATTTTCAAATGATTGGAAATATATTATTATCTACGGGGTATCCCCAAAGTGAGGCAGGCTATCCTCAAACTCAGTGGCACAACAGCCCATGAGGGCCAGAAATTACAATGTCCATCCCAATATACGTGACCATTAGCCGCTGAGATGCATGAACAGATGTCAAGATTTGGCGGTCTGTCTGAAGAGAGACCTTCAGTGTTTAAGACCCCAAGCAAGCTTCGTACTCATTTATCGACCCAATGCAACGGGGATGAAAGGCAGAGTCAACCTTGCCCAGCCTGTTAATAGAACCCATACCTGTGGTGTGGAAGCACGATACACTACGACTCGACCCTATTGGATGAAAAATAAGACTTAATGTTGGAATATTATATAATTTCCTAATGAATGAGGGAGTCCAAACTTTTTTTCATGCAAACTGTTTGGACGGAAATGGTTAAATATGAGCATTTCACAAGTTGCATAAATTAAAATTAACCGTTATAGTTTATATTAATTTTTAAGAGTACAAAAGGTGTATTTTGGCTGCACAGATTAATTTTAAAAAGAGTACGGTTACGAAAAAGTAGTGCAAATCTATCTAAAGAAGGGTTGGTTACCTTATATATTGTCAAACACACAACAATATATTGAAAGCCAATTCCACAATTCGTTGTTATAAAAATGTATGGAAAATTACAAGACTTATTTTTGCATTTGTAATTTTTATATTTGTTTTCCTTAAAACTTTAAAAGCTAGAGAGGCATCCATCAAAACTTCGGGTCCCTCTCTGTTTTCCCAGATCGCCCCTGCCTAAGCCGGCTTTGCCATAGTAAGTGAAAATGCCGTATTTTGTTTGTCAAGATCATTTTATTGCAGACTGCATTTTTCATGCATTTTAGATGGTCGTTTTATATTTTGTACATCAATATCTTAATGTCTGAATTTAAAATTACATAAAATTCTTGACATTCGCATCAATGACCATTATAATTTTTATTAGTATATGAATGCGTCGTCACAAACGATTACATGACTATTATTAACATATTATTTTAACCATTTTTAACTAATATTAAGTATAACATTACGAACAAATTTTCTGAACTTTAAAATAAATATTTCGAAAACTACTTTAGATATCTTCATAATTTTTCATACCTACGGTTTATCTTCTCAGCTTTGCTTCTATGTAAAAATTTATTGCATATTTATCAATATTTTTAGCGTATATTTTTCTGTTAACGTGCAGTTTTCAACCGAGTTGTACGAAATTTTCGAAATGTATTAAGCAATACTAAATATGTTATATATAAAAATTTGAATTTTTATTATACTCAAAGAATTGTTAGTACTTATGGTAAATCATTTTTAACTGCGGGATACATTATTTTGGAAATTTCAAATTAAATTTCTAATATAAAATTCCTAGCTTTATACGGTCGAGATTTTAAAAAATATCCAGAATTTAATTATTTATTCAGTTAGCCTTTAAAAAAAGATAAATGTTGAGTCGCATAAATAGGTATTTTTGAATAATAATTGGAATGTTTTTAAATAGCTCGAATTTAAAATTGATCTTTATGTTTATTTATATGCATAAATGTCTACTGTAAATGTGCCCGTATATTTAACATTACCATTTATTCAAACATCAAGTTTTTTTTAAAAAAATGTGAGAAAATCTTCATTCATATTCTCTTTGATGTAAATTGAAGTTCAAGCACTTAAAATTCAAATATAATTCGGTGTATTTTAACAATATATAACTAGGTACTGTATGTAAACTCTTCTGAACACCTGGCTTTGAAATCTTAAAAAAAAAACTAATAGATCTGAATTAGTTCTTTTTTTCGCGTTATTATTTTTATCAAAGTGTAAGAAAGTGTTTCAAATTATTTGAAGAAGTTTAAATTTATTCATTTTTAATATTTGAAAAGTTTAAAGGGTTTCAAATTTTAAAGTGTTCGGTGTTTTATTAATTTTTTTTGACATCTTATAATGAAATAATCATGTTTCAAAAACTGAAAGCATTGATTAAGATAAGAAAAATGAAGCGAAAGAATATACTTAAAAAGGTATAATTTATCTAACTATATAAGCAGACACGCCACAACTTGTTACAGTTTCAAATTAACATGAAACCAAAAGGGAATTATAACGTATTTTACTTAAGCATTGGGACTTTTCAAAATTTTTAAAATACAAGCTAACAAACAAACACTTCCTGGGGGTCTAAAGGAATTCTTCCCCGATTTTTTACGATTGCTCCAGGGTCACAACACGCGGTTTCCTGCGAGTCATAAAACTTCCTATCAGTGCCCCTAATTATCTTTCAAGATGTTAAACCTTTAAAAGAGGAAAAGGATTTCAGAAAACTACGGCTCAACCATTTTTGAGAATGTTACTTGAAGGAAAATTTATACGTGCTGTGCATTTTCGAAGCATCTTTACAATGACGGGATTGTACGTGCAGATCGCTTGGAGGGTTAAAAGATGAAACTCTATCTATAACGAATTTTCCATAGAACGAACTTTTTTCTGGGATTTAGCACCTTCCTTATACAGAGATCCGACTGTTTTTTTTTATTTCTAGCAAAAACCAATACTCACTACACATCCACTCTCAATTCAAAATAAATTATTAACAGACAAAAAAGCTAAAAAAGCTTTCGAACAAGTTTAAGGGCACTTCAGAACATAAAACAATACTTTCAGTTATGATTCTTCGAAAAAAGCATTGTTATTTTTTCAACGCGATATGAGCTGCAATAGGATTGCACTACCAAGACAAATAGCCACCGGCAGTGGGAATACAAGCACTTGCACACTTAGTGAAAGTAGAAGAGAAATGCAAGTGTCAAAGCCGCCTCTCACGGGTGAGAAGCTATCGAGCACCTGGTGTCATTGTTTATCCTTAGATAATGGCTACTTACATAACGGCTTGACATGCGGCAATATGTTTTCCTAATATTTCCTGTCACACATTGTTCACATCTTTGACATATAGAAATATCATTCAGTTGCACTTATCCAGAGTAGTTTGCGAAAAATATGTACTTTTATGTATAACGAGTAAATAAATATTGTAACATCGAAATTGAACGGAAAAATTTTAATTTGTATTAACTAAATAACGTAATGAAGTAAATAATATCTTTTACTTATTGCGAAATGTATTTATTCATTTGAGTATGGGTTATTTGTACATTAAAATTTGTATTCATTGAAAAAAGATACAGTGAATTTTTTATATCGTCTTCATCGAAATAAATCAATTTCTAACGGATTTAATTTTATAAAAATAATTTTTTTGCATAATTAAACACAATAAAACCAAAATAATTTTTATACAAAACTAGGAGTGGGTATCCTCCTGTCTGAATGACGGTGTTACAACCACATTGTACAAATTATACAACTGTTCATACTCATTGTTCAAATTGCACAACTGTAATTTTCATGCAATATGTGGTTGTATTTTATTATACAGTTACTCTTTGTTCTTTTTTTCACAATCTTCGTTCTTGGTGATCCTCTTCAGTTAAATTCATCACTGTTGCTGCATAGTCCAACACTTCATTGATATAGTCCTCAGATTTTGATGAACCTACAACTGTTTCAACTTCCTGGAAAGTTGAGTACTTAGTTATGCTGATTGTGTGTGTGTGTGTGTTAATAAGTATTTTCATGAAACAATGCCTTCCTTCTCACGTAACGATTTCAATCCAGAAAATCATTGCGATATTTTCTGCGAGAGCTTGAAATAATTTTCTGTCTCAAACGTGTTGGAGAAATTCCAGCGCATCAATTCAGCGCGTACGACATGTGAGAAATCAGGTTTGCCAAGTTGACGAATTACCTTGAACGTTGACATTGTTGCGATAGAACAAGGTGAATTTTTCACAGAATCACGAACAACTTTTTGAGAGATTGCAAACAAGGGATTGCATTTATTAGCGTGTATCCTCCTGATAGGGCTCGAGCTTGTGCGTTAGATTATCCGCTTAAATTTTTCTATCAATGTATTTTTTAATCCATAATAATATTGGGCCCTCCAAAACTTTGTGAGTGACTTCCCCCTGAAGTCGCTCCCTCACCGTCTTGCCTACCAAAGAGTGTGGGAGAAAACAAACCAGGACCAGAATCTTCCATTATATCTATTACTTATTTTTATTCAAGCACATTAATCAACAATAGATTAAACCATAAAAAATGTCCTTGGAGATGATATATATAAAGCAATAAATCCTAAGTGAACAAGCGCAAGTAACCAATTTTCAAGTAATCTATCTTGGACTATAAATTCCCAATTCACTAATTTAATGCAGTAGAAAACACCGTTCTTAAGCTGAGAAAATCAAATTTATCACATCTCACCTTCGTAGCCCCTGTAACAATTTCTCAGCTCCTTCTATCTACAACTATAAAACTCTGACTTTATATAGTCGAACTAATCTACATATCAGGGTTTCTTCTTGAGAGGGATTACTGTGTATTAAACTCGAATACTAGCCCAAAGATTCACGAAGAGGATTGGTGAGAAGATTCCGTAAAGTTCCGTCACAAATTCACTTGATAATTTCTTGTTTACCCATCTAGTATGAAATAACTAAGACCTCATTATCCAGAATGATGCAATCTTGCATCACCCGCGTATACTAACTAAAAAAACTTTTACAGGTAGAGATCCGTTAATAAAGGAGATACCGAAGAGAAATTATCTCCCTTAACTTCTTAAAAGGTAATATTTATGTATTTGTTTTAGATGCTAATTATATATAAGCTACTCCAAAGACAGAGATTCCGGAGTGTTATGAATGATAAGTTTCCATTTTTAAAGCACCGTATTTATTCGAATCTAAACCGCACTTTATTTCCGATGTTAATTATATTGAAAATCGGATGTGAATTAGAATCGAAGGCCAAGAACTGGTCGGATGAGGAAAATTGAACGTGAAACTAACGATTATAACTAATAGATGTTTGTGTATGTATTTAAAAGAGTTTTAATACTGGTAATATATATATATATATATATATATATATATATATATATATATATCCTAATATATATTATAAACGTGAAAGTTTGTGAGGATGTTTGGGAGTCTTTCACGCAAATGCAACTGAATGGATTTTAATGAAACTTTACA
This sequence comes from Trichonephila clavipes, assembly GCA_019973935.1. Lineage (NCBI taxonomy): Eukaryota > Metazoa > Arthropoda > Arachnida > Araneae > Nephilidae > Trichonephila > Trichonephila clavipes. The sequence continues at coordinate 81,227 of BMAU01015490.1, forward strand.
ATAGTATAGCTTATACATCAGAATAACACATAGGCTATAACTTATAGATATTGTGTGAAGTGTCCCAAATGTAACAATAGTTGTCAAGTAAGTAGAAAAAAAATTCTGTCATCTGCAAAAAAGCCCGCGACAGCAAATATTTATCTTTTATGTGTGAAGCTAACCTTTGCATTTTGTTTTGTCTACATCCGGCGCCAGGGACTGCAAAAGTTTGAACAGGCAGAGTGTGAGGCTCATTACAATTTTAACATAAAAAAACACAACAAAAAGTAATATTAACGTATTACACTTCCAGATATAAATTATTTATATAATTTTAATCGAGAAAATAACATTGTTTATTCTCTTATGATGTTAGAAAAATTTCGAGTATGTTACGTTCGCCAATTTTTAAATCTTAATATTTACGGACTGCGCAATATTAATTAAAGTAAAAATTCGCTGAAATTCTAAAGACAAAACACAAACAATTATTGAATTAATTGTCTAAGTTCAATTATCTAAGTCACATAAACATTATTTTTTCTTCACGATTTGACTTTTATAAATCCTTTTCTTTTCTTCTAAAAAGAAAGAAATATTTCAAATAGCAGGAACTGCAAAACCTGAAATAAGAAGGAAAATATTTTTAAATGACGATTTTGCAATATAGATACGTAAATAGCATTATGAGCATGAAACGACTAAGACAATTTCTCTATAACTCCTTAAATTCTTAACTGCCACAGGCGTATATATCCGTCTCACTCAACCAGTCCACTAAGTGCCTATAATATATATGCATATATACGTCTTTCCCAATTACGATTCTTTTCTTTGCGCTGCTATCAGCAAAATTATTCCGAAGGTGCAATAAAGTCGCCTTGACAGTGTTTGCTAACGATTTATTTCAGAGAAAAATTTACTTGTTTGTGCCCCCTCCCCCCCCATTTTCAACTATCCTCAAAACTCTGCACACGCACACCTATGTAAAAAAGTAGCACTGTGACGGCTCTATCCACGACCTTCTCACTAACAAATCCTCTTGAGGAATCTTTGGTTCTTAAAAACTATTTTGTTAGAACGCTCTTTTTAAAGAAGAGAACGTTAACATGTAATTTAAGTGTACTATATAAAAAGTCTGGGCTTTCAAGATGGAGATATATATATATAGGATAGGCTGATAGCGGAACAGTGTCTAAGCAAATTTATAGTGAAACTTAGATAGTTAGTATTTGATAATCGTATTAATTAAGGTGACGAAGTGTCACGGGAGATTGAATATAGATTTAAAAGCTAGGAAGGCAGTGTTCTTTAATTTAAGTAAACGTTACTGGTAATTAAAGTATTCTTATACACGTACCTCATTATTGTCTACATATTGCTTTAATTGAGTGCATCTCTTGGATTTAATTTATCAAACTTGTGATGTCCTTTTTTTGCAAATAAACTAAGTAATTTTGAACATGGCTAGTCTTTTTCTCCTTTCTCCCACATCTCTGGGTGCTGAGTCAAGATCCTTACATCACTAGGAAGCAAATCACGTTACGTTTAGTCGGCTGTTAAGTAGTTAAGACCCAGCCTGTATGTTTGTGCTGGAACATTCCACGTTCCAGGAGGACAGATGTTTTTCAACAATTTTTCCCAGTGTCATTGGTATCAGTATAGTGTTAATAACCAGAATAATGTAATTTTTATAGATAAAATTGTTTTCGGTCTTAAAGGGATAAGAATGTCTAAACCCCCCGCACAAATGCGTACAACCGTACGGGCTAGATTTTAAAAGGATAAGTCGACCTCAGTTTAAACATCAATGAGGTTTATTAGAATATGATTAAATATAAAATAATAAAAATCAATTGATCATACTATTTATGATAAATAAATTTCAGATGTATATGCACTAAACACTTTATTCCATCATAAAATCCATATGTGCTATACTCTTACAATAAGAATTATAGTTTATATGATTGATTATTTATTTCCTATGGCGAGAGTTACAAAAGATAACTACACCACAAGAAGGTAGGAACCAAAACAAAAACAGACAAAATAAACACAAAGTAGGAAATAACAACGTGGCGAGAAAAGTCTATGAACCCAATAAGTCCCTAGCTTGCCAATAAAGATCGCACAAAGAGAAGCCATTTAGTGTCGGGCAGCGGCGAATGTGGTCAGCATCCATGTACTCCCAAATATCACAGAGCGTGTAGAAAGGAGCCTGTGCAACATGAATTCGATAAAGATGTTTAAGGAGACAGTCGTGCCCAGTAGCCAGACGAAACTCGGTAACTGATCTACGCTTTGGCCACATGGGAAGATCTTTAAGATTATTCCACCAGATCTTATTGGAATTTCTCTCTGTGCATTGAATTGAAGTGAGATCATTCATATTTTTCTTAATAATACGCATTGCTAAAAGGGACAGATTGGGATAATAGCCTTCGATGCTCCAAATCCCACATAAAGATATTAACTGTAACTGTAAGGGACAGCTTTCCTTGTTGTTTGTTGAATGGAAGCTCCCTTTTTTACTGGGTAGCTGGACACGTGGGTATACTTGGTAATGAACAGGTTGATAACGCTGCACGATCCATGTCTGATCACATGCAGCAGCCTGTCTGTTACCAGTATTTAAAAACTTCTATACATCACTATATCCGTCATATATGACAAGAGACTTGGGATCAACAGATCATCAACAAGCTACATAGCATTCAACCTTCTACTGCTCATTAGGCAGCAGTATTAGTATGAAGACATGATGTCCGCTTGACTCCACTTCGTATCGGACGCGCCCGTCTAACGCATAGACATTTGCTGCTAGGAGGGAGTCCCCCAGTATGCGACTTTTGTCAATGTGACCTTTCCATTTTACACATTTTAATAGAGAATGTCCAAAATATTCATCTAAAAGAAACACCTTTTTTTAAAACTAATATTTTAACTTTGACTGATTTGGTTAGGGAAACTCCCCATCCAAACCTTTTTGCATTTTTTCACTCTATTCATGTTTTACATGAAAATAATTTTCTTAAAGATTTTATTGTACCATTTGACTAAAAAATTTTACATTTATGCACTTTTAAATACTTTGCTCAATTTTATTATTTTCTTCTGACATTTTTAATACATTTTAATATTTTTAATACATTTTTATAAATAGATTATATATATATATATATATATATATATATAAATCTTCTATGCGTGTGTATGTCACTAAACTCCTCCTAAACGGCTGGACCGATTTCGATGAAATTTTTTGTGTGGGTTTAAGTAAATTCGAGAATGGTTTAGATTCACAATTCGGTCCGATATCGCGATTAGTTAAAAAGATATTAATTAAAAACATTCAAAAATACAACTCAACATTCACCTGCATTGTTGTAACAATACTATTGTTATAAACAAGTAATATAAAAATTTTTAAAACCAATTGTTACTTAGATCAACCAAGAAAAAATTTATTTTAGCTACTTTTTATTAAATAGTTGCAATTAATATAAATATGTATATACATATGGCAGAATCACAACATTAAGTGGTAATTAATTTTTTTAATTATCATTAAAGTATTGTACTGCCATCCAAAACAATCGTGTATATAAAATTTCCTTTCAACTGAATGCTTTAACACATGAGAAAAAAAACATTTTCAAATTTTGACATAAGTCGCCAACGTGGCTGTATTTGTAATTTTTTAAATAATTAGTTTTAATCAATTGATCTTTAATAATTATAATTAAATTATTGTATTGTCATCCAAAATAATCATGTGCATTACATTTCAGCTCAATTGAGCGCTTTAAAATGTATTTTATTAACGATTGAAAATTCCACTAAAATAAAAAAATAAATATACAAACAAACAAATAAAATATGTATAGAGATCGTGAGCTAATAGTAGGAATTGAAAAAGACGTAAGTTGGTGTTGAAAATTGGTTTTCAGCCAAACTGGCCAAACCCGGTCTTTATTGTTACGAAAATGCAGACGATTCACGCTTTTTAGCGTTTTTAATTAATATCTTTTAATTTAAGATGTGTGTACAGGACAACGTCTGTCGGATCATCTAGTACATATATATATTGTGTGTATATATTTTTAAAATTTTAATATACTAAAGAATGTGTGGCGTAGTATAGCCAAACTTGGCTCTTGCGTCAAAAAAAAAAACAACAATCATCATCATCATTTACTATGTAGTTTGTTTACTCATTACCGATTACACCACAGACGATTTCCTTATAGCACTCAGACACACTCTGCAAAAGATGTAATTTATTATAAAGAACTTTAAGAAAACTTAGGCAAAAACGATAGCTACCACTTTTATTTGATGGGAAAGAACAAGTATATAAGTGTTCAATGAGCAAGTGGGTAAGAGAAAAATATGCAAATATCCAGCTTTCGTAACTTCGTATGTTTGTTTGTTTTCAATATTAATGCGAGTTTCGTTGTCAATAGTCCGTACAGTCTAATGATGTATAGGAGAAGACACTTTCCCGATTCGTTAATGTGGAGGGCAATCAGTTGAACGGAAATGGGGTTGTCACAGACTGATGCTGCTAAACTTCTCAATGTATCTCGCAGTGTGGTCCAACGACTTTGGGATCAGTATCAAACTGAAAATTCTGTGTCATGAAGACATGTTACAGACCGACCGCAAGCTACAATACCTACAAAAAATACCCTTTTCTATCTCTTTCATTCCGAAGGAAAAAAGGGGCTGCGGTAGCCCAGTGGGTAAGGTATCGGATCATGGCAGGCATGTCATGAGTTCGAGCCCAGTACCACTAAAGACCCGCCGTGTAGGGCAGCGATGCACGTTAAATCTGTGGAGAGCTGAAACGTCCTCCAGTTGGAGTGGTGTGGTAGTCAGGAGAAGGGGGTGCCAGCTCAGGTGTCGTCCACGTCACTTGACCATGGTTCAAAATTACGTGGTCCGTCGCCAAAAGCCCTCGTGTAGCTGAACAGTGCGACGTTAATATTCACTCACTCACTCACCCGAAGGGAAAAAACCACACTACTGTGCAGCAGCTCACTACAGATTACTTTATAGCATCAGGGAGAATAATCTCCGCTACTACGGTGCTTTTACAATGCAAACAACCAGTTATGTGTGTCTTCCTCAACCAACAACACCTTCAGGACGATCTAAGATTGTGATAACCCAGGAGCTGTAGGTATCATCTTTTCATCATTCACGCGATCTAAGTTTGAGCGGATAAAAGTCTGACCTCTCAAAGATTTCATACTAAAACTAGTTTATAATTATCTCAATTTAGATTCAACAATGATCAGGAGTGATGAGACATAAACTGCAATTCTAACAAATAGCCCAATAAACCACCGAATCTATATTTATAGATGATTCCCTAACTTCACTAGAATCCGCCCTAGTATATTAAAGTTTAATATAATCTATGTTACCGCTAATCCACGGCGAACAGCTACCAGTTTTTATATCGTCAATATAATACTTGATCCGGCAAATGGATAATCTTTGGGCTTCGAACCCACTGAGAACTCTCCTTCTTAAAGCTTCACTTAACACTCATAGAACTCATCTAGCACTTATAGAACTTTCTCCTCTTAGAACCTCCCTAGCACTCTTAGACATCCTCATGAAACCTCATGCGAATACTAAAGCCCCAATATACATATACACATTTCTAATCTTCATAATCGCGTTCTTTTCTTGAGTTGGTTGGAAAGAATTGTCATTATGGTTCCAAAGATTTCCTAAGAGGGTGTTTAGTTACAAGGCGCGATAAAGCCCCGTCACAAGATGTTCTTTAGTAACAATAATGATGATTGGTTTTTTAAATTTTTGTTCAGTACCAGCATTATGTATCGAGTCGTGAACTGGACCACAAAAGCCACTGAAAACCCACCGTATGAAGGGATTGATCCCTGTTAAATCGATCAAGACTCAGTTCTCCCGTTAGTGTGGTGTGAAACTTAGGAGAGGGGAGCCAGCTTAGGTGGCATTGGCGCCACTTGACCATGGTTCAAAATTACGAGATCCACCGCCAAAATTTCTCGCGTTGCTTTAGAGAGCTCAGTTAATAGGCACTCATTTACTCAATCACCCATTTTACAGTGGACGGTCGTAAACACTCACTCACTCCTCAACTTTACTGTGGGATGTTAATAAACAATCTAACTTTAAAGTGCGATGCTAAAAACGCTCACTCTCTACATTTAGAGGGCGATGTTAATTAACATTCATTCTCCAGCTGTACAATGGGTTGTTAATAAACACTCACTCTCCAGCTTTAGAGTGCGATGTTAATTCACATTCACTCTCCAGTTCCAGAGTTTGATGCTAATTAATATTCACGTTCGATCTTTACAGTGGGATGTTAATAAACACACTCTCTAGATTTACAGTCGGACTTTCATAAACACTCTTTCTCCAGTTTTACAGTGGGATATTAAAAACGATCACTCTCCAGCTTTACAGTGCAATGGTAATTAAAATTCACTATCCAGCTTTAGAGAGCAATGTTAATAAACGCTCGCTCTCTAGCTGTACAGTGGGATGTTAATAAACACTAACTCAGCAGCATTCTGTGTTATTTAGATGTGAATGTGTGATTTTTCAAGACCCTTATTACTTATGTTATCTTATTTCCAAATGCTACTGTATTAATCAGCTATCTTTTTGTTAATTTCCACAGTGGCGTAACGGAGAACACTTGCCCCCCGCAAAATCAGGTTTTGGGCCCTCCAAGTTGGATCTTACAAAAGGTAGGTACTTGGCGATAGTCAGGCTGTGGGCCCTCTAGAGCCCTGGGCCGCTTCACAATGCAGGGGTTGAGGAGGTGTACGTTACGCCACTGAATTTCCATATACGCCCTTTTTTGGAAACGTTTTATTCATGAAGGAAAATATAATGCTTTATAATGCTCAAGAGCACAAGAAATTTCTCCAAATATCATTTACTAACTTTAAGTATTTCACGAGGAAAAAAACTTTCCGCACACACTTCTACTAAAAAAATTTTAATTAATGAAATTTCATTCAGCTTTCATTTATACAAAATCACAGTTGTCTGGAAAGCATTTTAAGTGAGCAAAGCAGATTTTTTCTTCTGAAAAGTTTTAGAATAAATCGTGAAAGAATTGAATACTTGATTGATCAATTAATTCAAAAATATGTGTCTATACGGATATATTAATAATCTTTAATTTTACATTTATTCTTACGATAGCATATGATATCTAAAATTAAATGCCGGTTTAATTGGAGAAGAAATCAATATATCTTTTATTTTTCTTAAGGGACTTTTAAGTTAAATTTATGATTGGGGCGGGGTTGACTCATTAGTCAAGGATGAAAGACGAAAACTAAAACGTGATATTTGCTGAAACGCTCAAGTTGAACTCGCGCTAAGTAATTAACGCTTCCGATTTTTAATTTTACGATTCTGAAACTTGCTAAGATTATGGTATTTCCAATGGATAGCCATTTTAATTTTCGGAGTCTACGAAAAAGGGTTTATAGGTGACATTCCCGTGAAATTAAGACAAATAAAATTTATATTAATATTAAAGAAACGTTTTTAAGTCTTCTTAAGGGAACCAGAACATGCTCGAAAGAGTAAAAAGCCAAAATTAAGACCCTTTGTTTATGAAACATATATCATTTACAATTTCCAATAAAGCTTAGATTTTTTACGTTCTTCAAAAAGATAATTTAATTATTCTATTGAACTACAAAAATGACTTTTTACTCCAAAAGTTTTTTTTTACTACTCAACTTAAGTGATACATACACTGCTGGACAATTGCTAAGGACGGATAACACTATCATCCACAGCAACCGCAAAATGAAAGGAAGCAAAATGTGGAAAATTAGAACCAGTGCGGGATATTAGTAAGAAGAAGTATGAGTATGCAAATGTTTTTTCCACGTCTGTTCATCACGTGATAGCGTTCATAAGAGCTTTAAAGGTTTTGACGCGTGTGGACAGTTGTTGTTTCAAGTCAAAGTTTTACGGGAAAGATTTAATAGACGAACGTAAAATTTTTGGCATGTCTTCCCGACATCACATAGATGATTTTATGCGTGGCCGAATTATTGGAAAGATCGAAGAAGGGCGAAAAATAACAGATGTTGCCAAGGAGTTCGACATCGCTCACAGCGTTGTTTCACGGCAGTGGAAGTCATTTAAAACTACTGGAATGTGTAGTAGACGGCACGGGGGAGGAAGTAAGACGCCTGCAGAAAACAGATATATCGTCCTATCAGCAAAAAGGAACAGACGCACCACAGCTCAGCAGGTGGCAAATCAGTTTTTTGTTGCCTCAGGAAAGCAGATCTCCAGAAAAACTGTTGCCAGAGTTTTGAGGGGAGGAGGACTATACGCACGCAGACCTATTGTGTGTGTCCCATTGACCAGACAGCACCGTACTGCCGGTTTGCAATGGTGTCGTGAGCATCACAATTGGACTGAAAAGGACTGGGCATGCGTACTATTCTCAGAGGAGAGTAGGTTCAGTCTGTCATCGGATTGTAGACGCCAACTGAACTGGCGCGAGAGTGGTACTGCTTATCGTCCAGAAAATATCCAGGAACAGGACCGATATCCGACATGCAGTATCATGGTGTGGGCCGGCATCATGATCAATGGCCGCACGCGCCTACATGTGGTTGCGAATGGGACTATGACGGGCCAACGATGCATTGATGAAGTTCTACTTCCTTATGTTCGTCTTTTCCGTGGTGCTGTCGGTGATAAATTTGTTTTTATGGACGACAACGCAACATGTCATCGAAAACTCGCTGTTCAGGATTGTCTAGACAGCGAGGGTATTCAACGTCTCGTACGGCCAGCGCGTTCTCCAGATCTAAACCCCATTGAAAATGAGTGGGATGCTTTGGGGAGGCAAGTTACTGGTCGAAACTATCCTCCGACAAACAAGAACATCCTCATCCGTGCACTCACAGAGGAATGGGATAAATTGCCTCAACAGCTGCTGGATAATATTGTGCAAAGTATGGTACGACGTGTGGAATGTTGCATCACACTCCACGGTGGACATATCCCGTACTGATACCTTTCTTTAAGGTGCCTGCTGACTTTTAGATGCATTGTTCCATTTCTCCGTACGCAGATCAAATGAACATTTTTTTTCTTTCAGATGTTTCACAGCTTTTGTACTTTCCAGAACAATAAATATTCTTTATTCTAATGTCTGAACAGTGTGGCAACTATATTTTATCCTACTAGGCCTCGTGTCTCGCTTAATGTTATGCTACTTAGCAATTTGTGATCCGTCCTTAGCAATTGTCCAGCAGTGTAATTTTTAAGTACTCGTAATATATACTTATCTTTAGGTACCATTTTTTAAAAAAAGTATCCTTTTTTTATGCAAAATATTTTTTACAAATATATAAAACAATGCATAAAACACAGTGAACCCATTTTTTAGTAAACTGTTAGTATAGTTTCTTTAAAAAAAATATGAAACTTTGAAATTAGAATTTTTTTTATTTTTCTGCTTTTTTTTATGCATAAAACTATTTTTTAAAAATTAGGCACTATCTAAATCGAAAAAAATAGGTTCACTATATGTATAGGCATTTTGTATAGAAGTATAAAAAATCTGGAGTCATATAGTGCAGTAGTGATTTTTAAAAATGTACCAAAATGCAAAAAAATATGCTTTTGAGAAAAAGTGAAAAAACTAAAAAAACAATATTTTCACTTATTATACACTTGATTAGTATTTGCTTGCCCATTTTTATATGACTAATAATAACCCTTAATCATTTTCTAGAGTTACAAAAGTAATTTTAAATTCATATGTTTTTCCCCCTTTGTTTTATTTAACATGAACATAATTTTCGAGATTTTGTAATACATATTTTCATGTATAGGTATCATTTCTGACACAAATATTCCTTGAATAAACAAAAAAAATTACACATATACAGTCCCGGCCAAATTATTAGATGCACTCCTGTTTTTTAATAATTCATTGATTTATATAAGTTTATATGCAATACTTTCGTATTTAAACATATATCCAATGGATTTTAAATGAGTAAATTTATGATATATTTTGTATTTGTATTTATTTTTCACACATGGCAACACAAATTTAATAAATTGTCACACGAACGTAAACAAGTCAAAAACCTGCTCGAGTCGCGTTCGCGCATGCTTCAGTTGCGGACGTGTTTCTGTGGGTTAATGTGCTTTGTTTGTTAATTTAGCAGTTTTATTTTATGCAGTTATTTGTTTATTTCGTGTGTGGCGCTTAAATGATCAGTTTGTACACTTTCAGCATGGGTAAAAAAGGCGATTTTTTTCACTATGTAAGAAAGCAGAAGTAAATTCCCTTGTAAATGCAAAATTGTTTTCAAACCGTGAAATATCACGAACGCTGAAAGTTTCTGAAGCTAGTGTACGACTCATAAAGAAGAAAATTGAGTCAGGGGAAGAATTGAGCCCCAAAAGAAAGAAAAAAATGCGGCAGAAAGCCTATTTTCCCCCCAAGGTCAGAAAGGTCTTTTAAGAAAATTTACCTTGAAAACAGATTTGCTACCACAAAAGTGATAAAATCGCAACTCCAAGACATTAATTTGAATGCTTCTGAACGCACTGTTCGAAGAAAATTAAAAGATTTAAATTTTAAGACCTGCCGCCCCACCAGGAAATCCAAGTTAACCCCTGCAACAAAAAAAACCGTCTGAATTGGGCCAAACACTGGAGTGATAAAGATGTGTACTTCTGGAGATCGGTATGTTGTTATAATTTATTCACAAACAAAGTGTTTAACCATTTTCTATTACAGAAGGAACAGCAAAAATGTTTATTATTTATTTTTATTTTTGACACGTCTGTTTCAGTGATGAAAGAACATTTGAAATTTTGCAGAACAAAACTCAGTTTGTGCGTCGTCGTGATGGAGAAAAATTTCATTCTGACTGTGTTGTTTGGACTGTGAAATACCCTACAAAAATAATGATTTGGTCAGTCATCAGTGGCAAGGGTACTGGACGTCTGGACGTGGTTAAAGGTATGATGCGGCAAGACCAGTACAAGATGTCTTGCAAAATCGCTTTATTCTGCAGCTGGAAGAATGGTTTCTAAATGGAAAACCATACATTTTTATACAAGATGGAGCTCCCTGACATACAGCTCGGTCTATCAAAGTTTTTTTGGCAGAACAAAATATCCCTTTGTTGGATTGGCCGGGTAATAGCCCTGATATGAACCCAATCGAAAACATTTGGGAGTTAATGAAAAGAGAAGTGGCTAAAGATGTGATTACAAATAAAACACAGCTCTTAGAAAGAATAATTCACGTGTGCAATCATCATCCTCAAATGCAGGAGACAGTACAGTCTTGTATTGATAGCATGCCGCCAGAATTGAAGCTATCATAGCGGCTAAAGGTGGCTCAACAAAATATTAATATTTAATTATAATTGTTCCTGTTTTCTTTCAAGAGCCAATAAATACATATTTTTTTTCTTTAATGATGAAGTTTTATTTGTGATAATAATAGATTATTAAATGGACAACCAAAAACCACACACTGTATCTGATCAATACAAAAAACCTGTATAGTATCACCCAATAATTAACATTTTTTCATAAAATCTTATAGTGCGTCTAATAATTTTGCCAGGGACTGTATATACAGCAACATATCAAACATAATGAATCAGTTTTTTCACGAATTAATTGCATGATTTCTTTAAAATAATCATAAAACCTTAAAATTATGAAAATCTTAAATTTCTTTTTGCACGTATAAATTTATTTTTTAAAAAATTAAATATTACATACTAAAAGATATTTTGTTCACTAGGTAGAACGTTTATATAGATCAAACACAGGGGAAACTACATATTTAAAGTTCAAAGGGATGTGTCAAAAAGGGCGTGGTCATTTGTTTACATTTTTATTTTTCATATTTTAGGGCTATTTTATCAACAAACATATAAGTATTATACATTTTTAGATTCAGAAAAATAAGCACTATTTTTTAGAACTAAAATTGAAAAATCGATTTTTTCAAAGTATACGATATGTCCCTGTTCTCTTAATGAAATGTTAAATCGAGGTATAATTTAAAAATAAAACTGCGTAGTTTTAAGCGTTTACTTAAGTACTAAATTTTAATTTTTTTTTTAATTTTTAATTTTGAATAAAATAGTAATTACCGATTTCTTACTTTGCCTTTATTTACCGTAAAATCCGGTGTAAAACGCGCACTTTTAACACAAAAAATAAGATCGAAATTTACGGGTGCGCGTTATACGCCGGGTATACAAATGATAGGTCCAAACATGGGAATAAGCATAAAAAAGGTAAAAAAAGACTTCTACATATATGAATTTAAATTGTTAGATATGTATATAATATACCTTTAGGTAAATAGCATACTTCTAAAAATTTAGAAGTATATACTATTTTTTCCAAACTCTTTGGATACATGGTTCCAAAATATAATATCCTTGTATACGAACATTTCAAGTTTCTTCGTAAAAATTCGCGGTGCACGGCGAATATACCAAACAGTTAAAAAATGCATTTTGAAAGTATAAGTGCGCGTTATATATATATAAATTTAATAATTCCCTCTAGTATCATTTTTATTAAACCTTTGTACTAATATTTGAAATAACTTTAACTATTTGGTTTATCTTAATCGTAATCGGCCAGTCCGAAATCCCTGTTCCACTCATTCTATCTAATCAGAACTACTATTACGTAATCATCACGCGCTTGCACTGCTGGTATAAAAGCAAAAATATTGTGTAATCACTCTCTTTTGTCTACATGCCTTTATCATGTAATCAGCCGGCTGCTACGCGTTCTATGTTTGTCTTTGTCTGTGTTTGTGCTATGATGCTTGCTTCTTGTATGTATAATGCCGTCCCTACTGGATCTTTATGTGTTTCCGGATGTGAATGAAAAGGGAATAACGATTTACATGAGTGCCTCTTTGATAATACCGCACTCGACCACGCTCCACGTAACACAGAAAATCACATCACCAGCCACGCACTATCTTTGGTTCTCCATTAATTAAATCAACCACTCTCCAGAAATAATATAGGAATATATATATATATATATACGGGATTTTACGGTAAATTTTCCGAAATTCTACAGCAAGAGTGTCATACTCGCGGCCTGCAAGGAACATATTTGTGGTCCGGACAATTTATCGGCACAAAATAATATATAATAAAATATCAAAATTTCTTCCAAAATCATATAGAGAGTAGCAGAGAAAAGAAGGCGAGAGTGTCAGGACGTAAATTTTAAATATTTATTCTTCTTTTATATATATGTTTATTATAATGTATTATTCGAAATAAACATATGTTTTTCTGAATATTGATTTTTTCAGGCCAATCCATAGTTAAAACTTGTTTGTTTGGCCCCAGTTAGCCTTTGAAATTGACATACTTGGTCTACAGTATAAGTAATGTATATATACACTGGTGTGCAAAAATTAAGGACGAGACTGTTTTTTCAATATAACTTTGTACAAAAGCTTTCCAAATCAACACATTTAATACCGTAAGATCCCCAATACGTAAGGACATGTGTAATGTAAGCAACACTTACTAAAAGAGAAATCAGAGGGATAAAAAGAAGCTTGATATTGAAAAAGTAGCATGGAGGCCGAAACATCCTTGTGATGGGTGTCCAGCAAGAAACATCCGGTTTTTAGTAGTGGATATAATCTCCCCTGACTGCTAGGCAGGTTTCACAGCGTCTGCCCATGCTGAGAATGAGGGTGTCAATGAGTTGTTGAGGCGTTGCTGCCCATTTGTCTTGCAGTGCCAATCGAAGCTCCCGAATCGTTACTGGTGGTAAGGTACGAGCTGCCAAGCGTCTGCCTAGAAAATCCCATACATTGTCGATGGGATTGAGATCCGGAGATCGTGCCAGCCAATCCATACGTTCAATATCCTCACTCTCTAAGATCTGTTCGGCAGCAACTGTGCGATGACATGGTGCATTGTCGTCCATGAAAAGGAACTGCATACCCATAGCACCTCTAAAAAGACGCACATATGGAAGAAGAATCTCGTTACAATAACGGGTCCCGTTGACTGAACCTGCGTCGAAGATGTGAAGATCTATAAGACTACCAAGCATGATGCCTCCCCAAACGAGAACACCGCAACCTCTATACCTGTCCCTTTCAATGATGTTCGAGGGATGATTGCGGCGTCCCAGCTCTCTCCAGATGAGTATGCGATGAGAATCGCTACTCAAACTAAATCTGCTCTCATCTGTAAAGAGTACTCGTCCCCATTCATCGTCTCTCCAATTCCGGTGTTCCCGGCACCACAGAGAACGCCTTCTCTGATGGGCAGGCGTTAAAGGTACACACCGTACAGGGCGTCGTGCAAACAGACCACCACCGTGCAGTCTTCTGGCCACGGTAAAACGCGATATCGGTCGTCCAGTCACCTGTGTCGTGTGTCTAGCGATTTCTCCCGCTGTCTGCCGCCTGTTTCTTCTGGCCTGTAAGACAATGAACCGGTCATCTGCGGGTGTGGTTCCTCGTGGACGACCACTACTGAACCCCCGGATAGCTGTTCCTGTAGTTTGAAATTGTCTCCAAAGTCGTGAAACGATGCTGTGGGCAATTCCGAACTCTGCAGCTACACTTGTCACACTGCGGCCTTCCTCCAACTTCCCAATGGTTCGACCTCGGGTAAAAGCATCCAGATGTCGTCTAACAGATTGATTATTCGCCATTTCTCGCTGAGGCAGCAACTCGGTGTGATTTTAACTGCTATACGGGGTTCACTCTCATTGCCAGAAATACTGATCTTACACCGACAACATGCTTTATACTACTCAGACACTCCCCCATTACGTCTACCTGCATATCTGCGCATGTGCTACCGTACATCACCTTACTTACTATCCGCTCTGCCTCTTCGTTCAGCTGATATGCTAATTTTTCGACTTCGTCCTTAATTTTTGCACACCAGTGTATATAGTGAATATGTTTTATAAAATATTCATTTACATATGATATGTATATAAAATATATTATATCTATATAATATATATTATATAAATAGAGAATGATAATGAAATTACGCGTCCATATTTCACTTTTTTTTGTGTGTATTCTTCTTAGGTCCTTATATCATGACCGCGGTAGTCTAATGGTGAAGGTAATAGGCTCAAGGCTGAAGTATCATGAGTTCGAGCCTGGTGCCGCTGAAGACTAACCATGTAAAGATGACCGATCCACGCTAAATATGTCGAAGTGCAATATTTTCTCGGCGGTTTGGTGTGGAAGTTAGGAGAAGGAGTACCAGCTCATTTGTCGGCCTTGTCATCTCACCATTTTTCAAAATTACGAGGTCCGTTGCCAATGGTGCTCGTGTAACTTTATAGTGTGACGTTAATATATGACTATGTTATAAAGATGTTAGGTCTATTATGTTATAGAGAGAGAAGAAATTTTAATATACTTGTCAACTAATTGATTTTGTTTATCTGAACATCTCCCTATTGTCACCAATAATAATTTTATTTTGAAATTTTTATTGCAATGAAAAATTTATTCGTAATGTTTTATTCGCTAGAAATATTTCTTAAATTACGAACGAGAGTATTTTATCACCCGGCGGCTAAAAATATTCTTTACAAAATTGAACACGCTATAATATTGTGGTTTAAGGTTGTTAACTGGAGTGCTAACACAGTTGTCAACTTTGTCATCTGATCTAAACTTTCAAACTTTGTTTTGGTAGAATGGCAACAATAAGAATTCGCCTCGCTTCGAGAATCGTATTAACTATCAATCTTTTGTCTTTCCTTTGTTTCTTATTTATCTTTAAATCCAATGTTTCAAACTGATAAAGAGCTTATCAACTTTACTTTTTCTCTGTTGATAACTTTGAATTAATTTTGTATCTATGAATGACCTTTTTACATTGAAATATTAGAAGATAAGATAAATAGTGCATTTATCGCTTTCAATATTCTAATTTTAAGGGCAGAACGTGATAACAATCTCAAATAATGTTTATGTATCTTACAAATTTGAATGTCCGGAGTAGCATTCTTTAACTAAAATGCAAATATTACTTTGTATTTTATGGATCAAAAATTTTTACTCTTTCCATTCAAATTTGGGAAAAACCAAGCATTAAAGCAGTGTTTCTTAAACTAGTGGTCGTGTAACTAGCATCCGGTGTCGCCAGACATTTCAGAAATTTGCACGTACAGTAGAAATTATTTTTGTGCGGTCCTTTTCGATGTGTTTTTGTTCGGTTCTTTCTTTATGCGGTACATGAATCTCAACGACTCTGGCGCCACTGTAATGTTTTCTATCAATGTACATTTTCACCTTTCAAGAAGCTCTGTTCATTTATCATAAGTCTCCCGACAATGCACGTTCAATTGCCTTTACTCAATGCGCCAGACCCCCTTTTCGAAACTTTTTTCAATGACAACTTTTCGAAAGACGAAACTTTTTTCAATGACAGTGACATTATCAATAATTTGATAGATTATGAAGATGGACAAGAAAAACCGGATTATTTGAGAGCGGATTAAACATATGCACAGAGAGAAATCCAGCTTTCCAACAAATCTGAAAAGCATTTTTTTAATAGATACCGATTCCGAAAGGAGTTTCAAATTCCAAAAAGAGCTTCCATCATGCATATCTGGTTATCGTGACGTTTACAAGCAACTGACCGACCATCATCGCTAAAACTTATCACTAACTTTATGCTGCTAAAAATAAATGAATTGAAATTGTATCTTCAAGTGATGAAAACGATTTTGAACTAATTCATCACAGGAAGATGCACGGTTTCGATTACGATGAGTAGCAGTGCATTATGTATGAAAAAAAATTGTTTTCGAATTGTTTCTATGCATAATTTAATTATTTAGTTTGTTACGGAAGTACTTTCTCATAATTTTTGTAAATAATTGGAGTATTTTTTAAGTGCAACTTTTTTTAGATCCCTTCCACCGCATAGTAAAACTTTCTGTAGTATATCGATGATGTTAATTGTTATATGTAAGTATTTATGTGAAACACACTTTCGAATATTTTTTTGAATAGTTTCGTTTTATGCGGTCCCTATTTACCACACAAAAACAGGTTTTACTGTATACGATTTTACTTTAACACGATACAGGTTTTACTTTAACGATAAAATAAAAGAGTAGTGAGCAAATCTAAATAATATTGAGGAAGTATATACGTCGTTTGACGGTGTCGATTGTTATACAAAGATTTAATAACATAATCTAAAATAAAATACATATTTCCTATTGATAAATAAAACTTGCATGGGTCGTCGTTAATAAGAGGTTATGAACTCAAAACTATATAAACTCAATAGACTACACTTAATAAACATATTATAGTATGTGTATAATTGAGCGTGTAATTGCATTATACGAGTTTATTGTTGTTTTTTTGTTGCTTAATTAAAATTTCTATATCATTATATTCAAAGTAAAACCTTATCGTGGATATTTATTACTACAAAACAATAATATACTACGAATAGAACATATATAGAATAGACATAGGGCATAGTATCCAAGCGTGTGTAAACTTTGGTGATGCTTATGTGGGGTCGCACAAAACTTTAGTAAAGGGTGTTTTTTTTAGAGGTAGAGAACTTTAAATTGCAATAAAACAACGATGTATTATTCAATTGACATGAATTTTTTTTATTCGAAAGATAATCTTGTGGCATAAAAGTTTAAATATGATTTCTGGCATATGACTGCCACGGCTGGCTCGGATGTATTCCAATCTGGACGTCCAATTTTCGATGACTTTTTCCAACATTTGTAGCCGTATCTCGGCAATACCACGGCGAATGTTGTCTTCCAAATGGTCAAGCGTTTGTGGCTTATCCGCATAGACCAATCACTTTACATAACCCCACAGAAAATAGTCTAGCGGTGCTAAATCTCAAGATCTTGGAGGCCAATTCACAGGTCCAAAACGTGAAATTAGGCGGTCACCAAACGTGTCTTTCAATAAATTGATTGTGGCACGAGCTGTGTGACATGTTGCGCCGTCTTGTTGGAACCACAGCTTTTGGACATCATGGTTGTTCAATTCAGGAATGAAAAAGTTAGTAATCATGGCTCTATACCGATCACCATGGACTGTAACGTTGTGGCCTTCATCGTTTTTGATGAAGGATTCCACCAGGCCATAAAGCGCACCAAATAGTCAGTTTTTCTGGATGTAACGGTGTTTAGACATACACTTGTGGATTAGCTTCACTCCAAATGCGGCAGTTTTGTTTGTTGACGTAGCCATTCAACCAGAAGTGCGCTTCATCGCTAAACAAAATTCGCTTATGAAAATCGGGAACAACGCAATCTCGTTTTGGGCCCATTCGACGAATCTACGCCTTGCTTGATCATATTTAAAATGTAATGCCACAAGATTATCTTTCGAATAACGAAAAATTCATGTCAATCGAATAATACATCATTGTTTTATTGCAATTTAAAGTTCTATACCTCTAAAAAAAACACCCTTTACAAAAAATGCGGTCGCCACTATACGAATAGCTTAACTGCTACTATAAAGCCTTTTTCTGTTTTCTCTGCAGCTCTTTGAATTCCCTTGTTCATTTGTGATATGATTTATTTTAAATGCTACTCTGTTAAAACTTCAACATTTCTGAAATGATTTTTCAAAAGATTTGTGTTTGATTTTTCCATGAACTTTTTTGTGCATGACAAAAGCTTGCAAATTAAACGAAATTTTTAGGAAATGTAAAACAAAGTAGGATATGCGAATGACCGGAATCATAAAGTGAGTATCTATGTGTGGCCAAGGAAAACAATGAACCCAATTCATGTGACGTCATAGCACATGATGATAACTGAGCCACGTGTTTTCGGCCAATCACTTCATAAATTAATGCGACGTCACAATTATATCGTGAATAAAGTCACGCATTTCCAACCGATTAGTTCATTGGATTCACTGTTACCAACTTTTACTTTTTGCAGAAATTTTCTTTTAGAAAGTACATATTTGTCAACGATATAATAATGCACATAGTTAAACAAAATGCACTTAATTTAAAAGTATTCGTATAGTGTTGGTATTTTTTTTTTTTTTTTTTTTTTTTTTTTTTTTTTTGTAAATTTCAAAAACTGCTTGAAGAAATTTAACACGTGAACTCTTTACCGAATTATCAAATTTTAAATGCTAGCTAAACTTTACAAGTTGTGAACACAACTAGTATGTCAATTTTTAATCAATGGGAAATACGTGATTGCCGTTATCTTGTGACCATCATGAATTTAGTCCATTTAAATTTTCTCGTGAATCAAGCATAGAAACCTCGTAGATGTAGTGTTTTATCTGACTGTTAATATCTGATTCAGGGGCGTAGCTACCGCCGTATCAATGATACAGGGCCCCCAAGCTACAGGAGCCCTCAATAGTAAAATTTTGACACTTTCAAATAAATTTTATTAATATAAAAGTGCTCCCCAGCAACTTTGGTGCATGGCCCCCTCAGGACTAGCTACGCCAGTGATCTGATTAAAAATCAATAAACAAACAAAAAAATAAAACTCGTTCGCCCAAAATATGAAGTTTTCTCTGAGCGGGTCATAATATTTAAGGTGAACTTTCGCAGCATAAAATTGCTATTCGCACATCTTAACAGTGGTATGTGTTTCTAATACACTAACTATCACAATATATATTTAGACATGCCAATAAAGATAATTGTGGTCTCTTGATCTTCGTCACACATTCTGTAATTAGATATCGTGTAGGAAACAGCAATGACATTAGTTACATGTAAGATTCCACGAAATATAGAGCTGTCTTACTTTGAGGAAGGCGTAATTGTTGGATATAATAGAAATGACCGACCTTTGAGGGACATATCCAGTGAATTAAACATTTTAAAATCGACGCTTTTGGATTGACAAAAATGGAACGGGAGTGGTGATTATCGGAATGTTCTATGACCCTCGAAACTAAGGAAAGATACCGATGAGTGCTTCCAAAAAATTCGTAAAAACCGCACCATTCCGATGGCCCACAAATCCAGGAATTCCAACAAGCATCCGGAACTGGTATTTTGATATATCACATCCGCAAGGAAGAACACTTGCTTGGTTTCCATGGTCGAGCTGCCGTCCATAAACCTTTGATTACAAAATTCTACCTCATTGCTCGGTTGACGCGGTGCACGGAACTTCGAAATGGGACTGTAGAGGAGCGGAAACAGGTTCTCCGGAGTGATGAATCAATGTTCAATCTTTTCCAGTTAGATGGCAGAATCTGTTGTATGTCTGGAGAACGATTTTGCCAGAATGTGCCTACAGTAAAGTTTGGCTGAGTGGAATTACGGTATGGGGATATTTCTCGTGTATTGTTCTGAGTCCCTTGACCTCAATCCAAAGTAAGTTCAAAACCAACTCCTACTTATCTATTCTAGGCAACAATGTACCTTTTAAGCTGTGTTAATATTACGGGTTCGATCCCTTTTACTTCAAGGATGACAACGCCACTTTTTATGTTGCGATGTCTCCCATGGATTGGTATGATGACAATGGAGGAACCACACAAATGGATTGACCTGTCCATATTTCAGAATTGAATATAAAAGAAAACATCTGGGACGAGTTGAATCAACAAATTAAGGAGTGCAGCAACCGACAAAAATCGGTGTAAGAAATCTTCCATATCTTCTCCAAGCCGAGTGGAAGAAAATGCTGTTCATCATATCCAAACACGTATAGAAATCATACCCCGGAGAGTTAAGGCTGTAATTGCCTCAGGTGGAGTAGATCAACTTCGAAAAAAAGTCAAATCAAAACATCAAAAATGACTATCGCAAGGTATTGTCTTTACGATGGGCAACACAAAGTAAAGCACAACACACAACTAATCTACAAGTCAGTTCCGAACTGCACACATCAGTTGCTACGTTGTTATAATAATAAAATGCGTCTTTTGGATTTTTTTTGTCACTCACGATGTCTGATAAACCATGAATTCCGGCAAGGACTCTGCTGGATGTAGAATACTTGATGTTGAACCCAAAATGTCTCTATCTACATTGGATTCATCAACACCCAAAATAGATTTCCGATTGCAAACATATAGATTCCGCATATGATTCCCATAATATTCTAGTCCAGTGGTTCTTAAACATTCAATCTCCACGACCCCTCCCCTTCATTTATGTATTAGCCTGCATTGGGTGGCACCAAAATTTTGAACTCTCCTCCCAGACTCTCAAAACGTTTTTGAGCCATTTAAAGGCTCCTCAATAACCCTAAGACTACTGCGGCTTTTTATACAGACTCTTTTAACTCTTCTTTATTTCTTAATTAAAATTATTGGAAAATTCTAATTTAATACTAATTGAATTAATGTTCTTGATCGAAATACATTTAACCTAAGATGGCAAATATTTCAACTTTTTTACGAAGGGGGAAACTTTAACATTAAAAAAACCCAAATTTGCGTTGCCCTCTTTCCCGGGATCCAAGGATCACAGTTTATGAACCCTTGTTCTGGACTAGGGGTGGCGAAACTTTATGGATCATCGTGCCATTTTTTTCTACAGAAATATTTAATGAGGTTTAGACGTGCCCATCAAATAATTTTGACTTGTTATTGGGAAAACAATAGCACTATAAATCAAAACTATTTATTTACTACGAAAAAATACATTTTGCACTTTAGAGTAGTAAATGTTTTAGTTATACGTGTAATTCAAATTATATAAAGTAACATTAGCGTGATATCTGCTGTTGCTGATTAGATGACAAATTGCTTGCATTAGGATTGAAAGATGTTATTTTTAAGCAGAATGCACATGCTGAATTGGAGTCATCTGCCAAACGGTTTATAAGCGAGTATTTAATGTTATATATGTCTGAAACTAATGACTTGCAGACGTTAGTAGATGAAAATATGGTTAAAATAGCATGGTTCAGCTTCTTCAAACTGTTAAATGTATCCATAATCGAATTTCATGTTTCCAACATTTAATTACAAACATTTGTACGTTTATTGCTTGTTAATATTTGTGTTTCAATCAATTCCAACTTCCTACTCTTTTCAATAAATTTTTGAATCCGTATTGAGCTAAAACTCGAAATGAATCAGAGAGAGAGAGTTGCATTTCAAATTATTCAATTTCCATCCAATCGAAGTGGGATAAGTCCAGTTCTTTAAATGAAGTCATATCAGGGTGCATACAAAACTTGGGCGTTTTCGATGATTCTTTGAAATAAGAAAATATCGCTGAAAACTGCGACCGATCACTCGAGTTTGTCCGTAATACTTCATGTTGTACTTTTTTTATTAAAATGCAAACCACATTTTGATCGGTGGCGTGCCCGAAATATTGTTTCGCGGGCCATCAATGGCACGTGTGCTATTGGTTCGCCATCCTTGTTCTAGACCAGTGCTTCTCAAACATTCAATACTGGCGCCCCCTTTTCGATCACAATTTTTTCGCCCCCCCCCCCTTATACAATAATGCACTGAATGCAATAATAATGCACGTTGACGCTAAAGCTACAATAGGCGATCTTAATTATGAACCATACAAATTAGTAACATAAGTATTAAAAATTTTGTATACTACTTTTAAGCAAAATAAATAAATAAATGAAATAATAGGATAATTATTATGTTATTTTTCCTTTCTCTAATTTTTAAATTGAACATATTGCAAAATGCGGTTGCTGCTTAGAAGACAAAATATAGATATCTGCTAAATATAGAAAGAGAACTCAGAGGGTCAATTTCTAATCATAAGCATTCCTTATAAAAACTTTGCTTTCCAAGACAAGCTCATGGACGTCATTAATACTTATTAAACTTGTTCTTAATTTAGTATTAATTAATTAGTTATAAAATATTTTGTGCAGCAATGATAAATAAAAAAGTATACCGGCTGAAGTGCCCGCTCTTTGCACGAGTTCATTTATAAGAAAATAAAACATTATTGATATAATAGCTGAATTGTAAGGGAAGCGCAAAGCCAAGTGCTCGACAATGTTTACAAAAACGTAAAATGATTTTTTTAAAATGGTGTTGCTCAAATTATAATTAGTTTTAAGCGAATTGGAATTTTAAGCCTCACAGAATTAGCATTTAGAATTGATGTTAAACAGTAGCGCACACAGGAATTTTTCAAGGTGGGGGGGAGGGTCCGGGGTCGAAAGTTCACCAATCTTGTATCAGGTTCCTTTTGATTTTGTAGATTTTCGGGAACAAAACACAGCAAAAAACTAATTCTTGAATAAATAATTAGCATTAATTAGTAAAATTAATCATTAATAACAAATACTTAATCAAATTTTGCGTACTATAAACTTAGAATAATAATCACTCGGAAAAAATCAAGGGCTTTGGGGGGGGGTCCGGACCCCCCCTTGTGTGCGCCACTGATGTTAAATAATGATCAATAATATAAAATATCGATGAAGAACAATTGTATTATTTTTAATATTTTTAAAGCGAAAAAACTTCAACATGTTTTAACACGGGAGCAAGCGCGCACTCGATATGGTCGGGGTTATTGAATCACCCCAATCCTTTTTTTTTATAATTATTTTATTGTACACGATACAAATCATGATTCCAGTGAATAATTTAATCAAGAGAAAGTTAACTTACCTACTTTCAAAGACTTTTCAATTTTTCTTTGGTAATAAATAAACAGTTTTGCCAGAATTAACGATTTCGTAATCTGTGTGTCCCGCGCGACCACTTCCGAGTAAAAAGTATATTCATTATGATAATATGTATGTTACTGCTAAAAAAATTGTGTGAAACATTTTTCTTTATGCATTATATGTTGAGAATATTTATAAAAATATGTCTTGGCCAAGTAATCCTTCATGTGCTTGTTGTTGTGTGTGTGTGCTCTCCGTGGTTTTCCAAATATCATAAAACTCTTTTGCATGGAAAAAAGCGCAACAGAGAACACATAAGAAAGGGGTCATAACTAACTGTACCAATAACTTAGAAGGTCAAACAGATTACAGCTATAATGTGCAGTATTTCAAAAATAATGACAGTGATGATGGTGGCGTGCCCAAAATTTTGTGTCGTGTGCCACTGGTTCACCAGCCCTGGTCTGGGCATTCTATAGAATGCCAAATGAAAAACCAATAAAGTAAGAAATACATCTTCGATTCATTTCGAATATCGCGGGGCAAGGCACGTGGCTTTTAACGCGTGTTTTAGTCTCAAAATTTGTAAGTCGCACTTTGTGGTTTGTTCAGATTTCTTAAAATACGCAATTTTATTTAAATTTGAGTGAGTGAGTGAAGATTAACGTCGCACTGTTCAGCTGCACGAGGGCTTTTGGCGACGGACCACGTAATTTTGAACCATGGCCAAGTGACGTGGACGACACCTGAGCTGGCACCCCCCTCTCCTAACTACCACACCAACGGGAGGACATTTCAGCTCTCGACAGATTTAGCGTGCATCGCTGCCCTACACGGCGGGTCTTCAGTGGTACTGGGCTCGAACTCGTGACAAAGCCAGCCACGATCCGATGCCCATACCACTCGGCTACCGCGGCCATTTATTTAAATTTGATCAACACAAAATACGTTTTCTTCCTGTGCTGTAGGAAAATGGAGGAGCAAGTTGTCATGTCGGAGAAAAAGTCATAGTCCATAGACATGAAACAAATATTCGACGACGAATGACTCAAATTTCAACTTAAAGCTAAAAAACCCAATTTTTTCATAACCAAAACTACTTAGCAGAAATTAATAACTGATGTATACAAAAAGTCAAAATGACTACTAATAAGAAATCCAGGGTTTAGTGGTTGCTGAATCGCTATGATGTGATGATTGTGGAAAACAGAAGTAAACTCATTTAACCTGTTAAAAATGGCTTCAGTACTATACAGTGCTACATCAAGCATTCTGAGTTATTTCATGTACTTCATGAAGATCCATTGGCTATTGGACGCGGAAAGCATCATAGAATGATGAAAGAAATTTGAACCAATTAGAAAATAGTTACACGTCAGGATATTAAACTGTACATTCACACCTTTGTGAACCTCGCCAGAAACAACAGAAAAGTTAAAAAAGGGCATTGCAGTGAAACCGATTATTTTTTCCGAATGGATAATAATAATATATTGGCCAATTATTGACACTTGTAATAAGTGGGGAAACTATGGTTTCTACCGACTTGGAATTTCTGAAGGAATTTTAAGACACAGTTATATGCGAGATCATATTTCACTTCATGCTAGAAGGACTGGCTTAAATTTGAAGAAATTCCTCACCGGTCAATTGCAACTGTTCATTCCAACGGGAACAGCCAAGGATTCGTCAACTCTATATGTAAAACAAAGTGCACAAAAACGAATTGTCTTTATGAGAAAAAATGTACTCAAACGTGTTATACAAAATGTCACTCAAGCCTACCATGTTGCAACAAGTAAGTTAATTATAATTTCTTATATTTAAATGAAAATTTGGCTTTACTTTCTAGAAAAGGCATAAATGATTTGTACATTTTTCATTCTCCTTTACGTATTTTGAATAATTTTTAAAGGGAATTATTCTAATTATGGGAAATATTAATGGGAATAATCTCGCTAATTTTTCAGAATAACATTTGTATTTTTTTAGGAATGTACGTCACTGATATAATAGTCTCAGCTGTACGTTTTTTTCATACTTTGCCTAGGTAGCATAGGTTATTCTATAGTATGCCTAGGTATTGTATACAATGCTTAGGCAAAGTATGTAATAGTTCTCATAAATAATTCTCTCGTGTAATCATTCTCAGTCTTTATATACATTCTATAGAATACTGGCGTTTCACACTTTGCTAGTAACGTATACAACATATCAAAGGCACCTTTTGGGATTAACTTTGGATTGCAAATTCGCTAGATATGCCCCCTAATTCAGGATGTCTGGTATTAGAGCACTCATTGACGCAATCATAAATGTCGTCATCATTATTCGGAAGAGAATACGGTTAAAAGTTTGCTCCAAATTATAAGCGCTTTGAATTACATTCCTCTCAACATGACTTTCAGAATCTGTACGATACAATCCCAAGACGTGTATAAACGTTCATTAATGTGTCCGTGGTAGTGTTTGATGTTTGATTTATGTATTTTTATTATTTTTTTTTTGTTTTATCGCTGTATAAAGCTGATCATTCATTTTACTGTTGCTGTAGATTATGTGGAATAAATTTCGTTTGTTTCCGGTGATCCTTGCATAGTCCTAAAGAATGTTTATTTTTTGTGTATTTGGGTTTTTTCGCGTTGCGGTAGCCCATTGGTCAAGGCATCAGATCATGGCAGGCATGTCATTAGTTCGAGCCCAGAACCACTAAAGACCCGCCGTGTAGGGCAGCGATGCACGTTAAATCTGTCGAGAGCTGAAACATCTCTCCGTTGGTGTGGTGTGATGTGGTAGTTAGGAGAGGGGTGCCAGATCAGGTACCATCCACGTCACTTGAACATGATTCAAAATTACGTGGTCCGTCGCCAAAAGCCCTCGTGTAGCAGTACAGTGTAACGTTAATATTCACTCATTAGGGTATTTTAAACAACAATTATTATATAATTAATTATACGCGTCTTTATGTAACCATTTATTTTTTATCTGTTAATAGTTCGCTAAAAATAAGATTTTCCTTTAAATTGAAAAGAACTGCTTGTGTTTGAAATAAACGATTCGCTTTTAGTTTTAAATGTTGCATCAGAAATTCATCAAGTAAATAAATCTTCGTAATTAATAAACAATGAAAAAAAGCATCAGTACCATCAAAACTACATATTGTGCAGTTCGCGTGTATTTTTTGATAGAACGTGGAGAGGCCGCGGTAGCGTAGTGGTCATGGCTATTAATTCATAGCTAGCGTGTCATGAGTTTGAGCTCTGGGGCCACTGAAGACCCGTTGTGTATTTGGGGTTCATTCGCCTTAAATCTTTCGAGACTTAGTCCTCTCATTGACATAGTGTGGACGATGAGGAGGACGTTCAGAGAGGCTAGATGACGCTAGCTCAAACGCCGTCATCGTCACTTAACCATGATTCGAAATTCGAGGTTGCCTTATAGTTCGACTCACTGATACAAAATAGTCCATTACTCAAAATAAAATTGGAAATTAAATAGATAAAATATCAATTTACTTATTTTGATCTTATTAAATTAAATACATTTTATAGGTTTTATTGAACGTTTTCCATATAGTTATAAAATCAGGAATAAATATTACTGTAAAACATTCGATAACTTTTTATTTCAAATATTTGACTGCGATTTTTCTACTTCTGTACATCGAAATGTATGCATTTGCATGCTCATATATGTATATATTCTGTAATGTTTTTACCATACATTTTGACCTATACTATTACAGGAATAACATAGCCGCATATAATGGATTTTCAATTTCAATAAATCACACTTTGTAAACCCAGCGCAAAACGGCCATTTGGAGACCTGTTCATATCACAAAATCCGCTTTTACAGAATACCCCATACCTTAGAAGCGGAATTTTACGATTCATCGTCCAGTGCGTTTCATTCATAATATAAAGATCATTCTGTATTTATGAGTTAGCAATTCTCTCTGTACTGAAATAAACACAGTCTGCCTTGAACAGAGGGAGTCACGCATTTCTGGTCGCACTTATAGCAACCTTCCACATGAATGGATAGGGCAAGCAATACATTTCCGTTGTCGGAGTCGGCAGTCATACCTAAATAATGCAACCCTCGTGGTAACATGGAGGTCTGGGATTAGGGAATATTCTAGCAGGATATTTGATGTTGTATTTTTGCAAACGCAGCGAATTTCGATGCGAGATCGTTTTATGTAATATCGTCCATAAAAGACCTTGTGTTTATCTTTGAAATGATGCTGGAATAAATAACTAAATAAAATGCAATTAGTGTTGATTTTTTTTAGAATTGATAATCTGATAGATTTGTCATTTTATTATAGGGATATGTGAGCTAAATTTAGAATGAAACTCGTCTAGTAAATTAAAGTAAGCTAGTTTTTGTGATAATCTATGTGCAGTATTCATTTTGGGCAGAACGACGCGTATAATCATATTTATGTATTTAGTCATTGCAAAAAATAAAAATATATAAATATGTACTACAAAATCCAGAGTATAACGCCGACATTTTTAAACAAAAAAAAAAAATAAGATCAAAATTTAAGGGTGTGCATAAAAATCCGGGTATAAAAATGAAAACTCTAAAAATGAAAGAATGAGCACAAAAAAAAAAATATACTGTTTTGTAAATACTGTTTCGAAATACTTTTTAGTTAAAAGAAGTGACATTTCTTATAAACTTAAAAGCTTGTATTTCTAGAAGTATACTATTTTTTTCAAAATCTCCTAGGTTGGTCCCTCAAATAAATGACCAACACATAATAGAATTAATTACACACGTACGGCTCGGGTTTAATCGAAAATAAGTAATGTAAAAAAAAATTAAGTCGATTCCTACTTAGAGATCAAAGAAAAATTTTATTTTAGCTACTTTTTATTAAATAGTTACAATTAATATAAATATGTATATGCATATTACAGAATCAAGACGTTAAGTGGTCATTAACTTTTATTAATTATCATTATAGTATGGTATTGTCTTCCAAAACAATCGTGTATATAATTTTCAGTTCAAGTGAGAAAAAAACCTTTTCAATTTTTGACACATGTCGCTAAAAATGATGCCAACGTGGTTGTATTTGTAATTCCTTAAAAAATTAGTTTTAATCAATTAATTTTAATTATTTTATAATTGTATTGTCATCCAATATAAATTTCAGTTCCACTGAATACTTTAACACGTGAGAAAAAAAAACCTTTTCAAGGTTTGACACAAGTCGCCAAAATAGTCGCTAAGTGACCAAAATGATGCCAACGTGGTGGTATATTTTCAATTCTTTAAATAATTAGTTTTAGTCAATTTTTATTAATTATTATATTATTGTATTGTCATCCGAAATAATCCTGTATATAAAATTCCAGCTCAATTGAGCGCTTAAAATTTATTTTATTAACGATTGAAAATTCAACCAAGATAAATACATATAGAGATTGTGAGCTAATAGTGTAGGAATTTAAAAAAAAAGAGGGTGCGCTTTATACGGCGAACATACCTAAAAATTAAAAATTTCATCTCTAAAGTATCGGTGCGCGTTATACGTCAGATTTTACGGTAACATATATTTTTCTATTTAATAATAAAATTAATGGATTTGTTTTATTAGAGCTTAATTTGACTCTTATTTTTTACAGGTAAGCTTATTGGCTTAAATAATTGTTTTTTTCGAGCATTCATTAGAATACATGCAGTTTAAATTAAATGTATATAAATGAATAACTTGATTTTTTAAATTAAATTTCTTTAAAAAGCAGCAGATCCTTATATATCCTTAATTTTTCTTTCCGAAATTTCATTTTGATAGGTATCCTGCCTAATGCAATACAAGAGACATTGGGCAAGAATAATATATTTGTAAAATTGAAATTTAAAATAGTTTGATCGTACATTTCATACGTGTAAAGAAAATACTCTTTACAAAATCTTTTTTATTATATTATATTTGGTGAACCATTTTCATACCTATCTTAGTGTATGGTTCTAAACAAATATATAAATGTTTTGTTTAAAACAGAGAAGTATTAGCCATTACTTACTCGCTTCACTGATTATTTCATGATGTTAGGAATATATACAAATGGTTTTCAGTTATTCTCGTGAAAGTTCTACAGTTGAAGCTTTTGGTGTATTTTAAAACATTCTTATAACACATTTTGAATTAAAAAGGACGAGAAAACGGAAGAATTTTTATTTCTTTTGCTCCTGTAACCCTTTTTGGAAGACATTTTCCGCAAAATCCATTATTATGCAATTTCTATTAATAAATAAGTAATAAAACATGTTTTTCAATTGTCAATGGTTTAGGTCTAATAGTTCAAAAACGAAATTATTTTTGTATATAACATCCTCGCAACATTTCCAACCCTTAAGAGTAACTTTTGACAAATCACGTTCCTAGCAGGTCTCTTCGGGGGGGAGGAATGCTTCCCAGATTTTAAGAATGTAAGTCACATTGTTCAAAACTGTGAATTTTGTTTTTATCTATAAAACCCAAAATTCCTTGTGGGAGTCGACATCCGCGAAAGTCGTTTTCATCGGATTTCTGGTCAACTTGAAAAATATTATTGCCCAATTTCAAGAAAAATATTATTGCTTAATTCAATAGACTAAATGTGTCTAGAAACGGTAACTTTTGTGTGTGAAGCACTATTCAGTGGCGTAACGTACACCCCCACACTGCGAGGGGGGCAGAGTTCTAGGGGGCCCAAATCCTAATTGACGCAAAGTATACACCTTTTGTAAGATGCGGCTTAGGGCTCAACACCTGACTTTGCAGGGGGACCGTAATCACATCTCCGTTATGCCACTAACCATTTTAAACCCTTGTAATTAATTTTAAAACTTAATAAGTTTATAATTAATTTAAACTGTATTTCATTATAATTTCATAATTAATTTCAACTTTATTTCATTAATTCCATTTTAATTTCATGTGCAAGCTATTTAGTTCGAGTTACAATTCATTCAAATATATGTTGCAGGAAAATGATGAAATAGGGACTTTTTCATCGAATCCCTAAGGGAGATGATCAATTCACGCAAGATACTAAAATAACGTCTTTTTGAGGTCATTTCCCTTATGCAAGTAAGTGATATAATCAAATCCCCGAACTGTTTTAGTGAAATGAACAAGTCACATTTTTTTAAAGCCATTTTTTTTAGTAAGTACAAGGACTCGACCCCCCAGGTGTCTCCCCCTCCCCTGGATAGCATTTTGCCAATGCACAAATCCCGACTACTTCATTTCATAATTTCACTGAAAAGATTCAGGGTTTGATAAAATAACTTACTTTTATCATGGAAATGACCTTGAAGAGACGTTATTTTAACATCTCCCGTCAATTGATCCTATCCTTTAGGGATAATGTGAAATCCCTAAGGGATAGGGGGAGGGGAGATACCTGGGAGGGTCGAGTCTTTGAACTTCCTAACCATACATCTAGTACTATCGATCCCCTAAATATCAACCCCATATATTTAAAAAAATGGCTGTGACTTGTTCATTCCATCATTTCACTAAAACAGTTTAAGGATTTGATCAAATAACATACATAAGGGAAATGATATCAAAGAGATGTTATTTAAACACTTTGCGTGAATTAATCATCTCCCTTAGAGATTCGATGAAAGTCCTAATTTTATCATTTTCCTGCGATATATATTCCGATTTTTCTAATTGACTTATTCAAAAATTTTGAAGGAAGCTTCCTAATATCATATTAACATATTTATTTAAAATAAGGATTAATATTTACCGCTCTATAGGCAAACAATTTACTGTTATAGGTTTTATTATACAAAAATCCAATATCTACGAACAGTAACATGATACCCGTTTATTCATAAAACTTTCTCTAAGTCTTACTTATATTGCTATGTATATCTTATATCTTATGTATGGCCTAAAATTTCTAACACAGGAACTTGAAGCGCCATTTTTTGGAGAAAAATGTGAATATATTATAAGGTACACCTACTTTTTTAGAAAGATGGCATAAAGAAAATGCTACGTCACATAAATAATGCATACCATTTCTGTGTTATAAAGATCACCTTACGTCATAAAAGTGAATTTTAAAATTTCGTCTAACTTACCTGATGCTTGTTATTTAAACTTTTAAGTATATATTGATAATAATTAGAAGCTTCAGAATTTCTCTGTGCACCGGTTAATCTTTTAAGTATGGGGTTACATTGTCGGCTAACTTAAATACTTCATTAACGAAAGTGTGAGTACACTTATTTAATATTTCCGGTTTGGCTTGATTAAGGATACACGCTGCAATTACGCGAAGTGGCCGCGGTAGCCGAGTGGTATACGTATCGGACCGTGGCTTACTTTGTCACGGGTTCGATCCCAGTACCACTAAAGACCCGCCATGTAGGGCAGCGATGCACGTTAAATCTGTCGAGAGCTGAAACGTCCTCCCGTTGGTGTGGTGTGGTAGTTAGGAGAGGGGGGGTGCCAGCTCAGGTGTCATCCACGTCGCTTGACCATGGTTCAAAATTACGTGGTCCGTCGCCAAAAGCCCTCGTGGAGCTGAACAGTGCGACGTTAATATTCAATGAATCAATCAAGCAAGCAATTACGCGAAAATTTTCTGATGTAGAGTAATTTAAAAAAATATATAATTATCACCTTTTTTGCAACATAACGCCAAACATTTATTGTGTATCTTACTCATTTTTATGAATTCAAACAAAATATTTTGTTATTGATAGATAAATTTTTTTTAAAAATAAGTAGCTAGAAGTTTCCTTTTTAATACCTTTAGCAAAAATCAAATACTTCAAAATAATTTCAAAGAATGTAATATTTATTAACTTGAAGGCTAGCGATCGTTCAATCATATTTGGTTATCCATATGTAATATGTAACATTTTGCTACTTATGCATAAATTAAATTCCATAATAGTTACATATTTTTGAGACACTAACAGTTTCCTACATGCTTCTGTTGAACTTTCTTAATAGTATATGACGATACATTCTTTTAAACTTCTGTTATCTATGTGTTAGCATTAGGCTTTCAAATGTACAGTGTGATTCATAAAGTCGGGGTAAAATGCGGATAAAGTACGCAACATATATAAGATCGAAATAAAAGGGAGTGCGTTGTACGCCGGTTATAAAAGCTAACTATAAGAATAAAAGAGATGAGCATAGAGAAAAAAAATTAGACTTCTACATATGTCGAAAAATACTGTTTATTTAAAAAGTAGGACATTCCTTATGGACTAAATAAAAAGTTGTAGTTCTAGAAGTAGACTATTTTTTTTTAAAGTCTCGGATAATACTTTGAATGAATGCCTCTAAAACACATGAAAGCATTGTATACTAACATTTCAGATTCCTTCGTAAAAAAAGAGGGTGAGAGCGTTATACAGCAGATATACATAAAAATTTAAAAATGCAGTTTCAAAGTAAACAAGTGCACGTTATACGCCGGATTTTACGGTATACAGTTTTAATACATTTATAATATAGAAGAATTTCAGGTATTCTAAGTTATTTGTAACATAATTGTGTGAAATTATTTAAATATTTGTTAGACAGTCACAGATGTGTTCTATGTGTAGGCCCTAAATCACATGATACAGATCGAGCCGGTAATCCATTTCCACCCGAACCCCTCTCTGAATGAAGTCCATACATAGCGATTTCAGTTCCGCTAGATCAACAGGAAGGAGAGGGACAAATACCTTGTCGTTTACGTAACCCCACAGGAAGAGATCAAAATGTGTTAAGTCATGACTTCTCTCTCTCTCTCTGGGTGTCTATGGGTAAGCGACATGATGTAGACCGCGACTCATCCAATCCATCGGTGAGGGAGAAGTTCATCGAGGTAATCTCACACATTGGCCCAACAGTGTGGTGGTGCACCGTCCAATTGGTGAATGAAGCTGTCAATGTCGTTTTGCAGGTGGTACCAACCAAAGAATTAGCATATCCTAACACTTTCCAAGGAAAGTTAAAATGATTTAAAGTAAACTTGAAAAAAACGAGCTCCAGGGAATCGAACGCAGAGCGATTAATTTGAAGTCATCTGTAACCACTAGACCACGAAGGCTCGACGGAAGAGGAAAAGTAAGCTTTTAACTTAGGTGAGAAGTGTGGAATGAATTTCATTGAGAATTTTAATTGCAGAGAGGATCTGAAATAATGTTCCTGGATCTGTTAAAATTAGGATCAGGAATACGTTTTTCAGTATCCAAGACCGAAGAATTATTAGTTATCAATTTTTTGACAAATTGTCTAAAAGACATCATTTTTTGCTCGCGGATCTGAGGTCTTTATTCCTCATGAACCATCGGGATTTAAATAAAGTGTTTTTTTTCAGGTATAGAAGTTTAAGTTGGCATTACTTTCCAAGATGGCGACCGATTTAACAGCTGTTAAGTGATTTATTCTCAGTTTGGTTTGGCAATTCATCAAAACGATCATCAAGCAAGGCGTAGATGCGTCGAATGGGCCCAAAACGAGATCGCTTATGAAAATCGGGATCAACAGCAAATTTTGTTTAGCGATGAAGCGCACTTCTGGTTGAATAGCTACGTCAACAAACCAAACTGCCGCATTTGGAGTGAAGCTAATCCACAAGTGTATGTCGAAACACCGTTACATCCAGAAAAACTGACTGTTTGGTGCGCTTTATGGGCTGGTGGAATCCTTCTTCAAAAACGATGAAGACCACAACGTTACAGTCAATGGTGATCGGTATAGAGCCATGATTACTAACTTTTTCATTCCTAAATTGAACAATCATGATGTCCAGGAGCTGTGGTTCCAACAAGACGGCGCAACATGTCACACAGCTCGTGCCACAATCGATTTATTGAAAGACACGTTTGGTGACCGCCTAATTTCACGTTTTGGACCTGTGAATTGGCCTTCAAGATCTTGTGATTTAACACCGCTAGACTATTTTCTGTGGGGCTATGTAAAGTCATTGGTCCACAAACGCTTGACCATTTGGAAGACAACATTCACCGTGTTATTGTCGATATACGGCCACAAATGTTGGAAAAAGTCATCGAAAATTGGACGTCCAGATTGGACTACATCCGAGCCAGCCGTGGCAGTGCTATGCCAGAAATCATATTTAAAATGTAATGCCACAAGATTATCTTTCGAATAAAAAAAATTCATGTCAATCGAATAATACATCGTTATTTTATTGCAATTTAAAGTTCTATATCTCTAAAAAAAAACACCCTTTGATCGAGAATTCAATAGAGAGCAAGAGGACTGTATTGTTGATTTATATGTTCAATCTGATAAATGAAGAGCCCTTGGTATACAAATAAGTTTATTGATAATTAAACATTACTTCACAGCTCTACACTACACACACACACCAACATTTAAGAACTATTTAACTATTTACAGGGTTAAGAATAATTTTCGCTTAAAGCGCTCTGCCAAAGCATCATGCCTTTCACCTTCATTCGATCAGTTCCATTCGCGTTCTGCCCTCATTCCATCGCGTTACATATGTTTTTTCTGGCAACCCTGAAGGCGCCAATTCCGTTAGAAGGCGCCAACATCCTGGGCCCCGTTGCAATGTTTAATTGCAAATTTGCATACATTTTTACATACTAATATATGAAATATATACAAATACTGATAAACAATTTCAATAATTAATATAATACAATACGTAAATGCAATATATGCTAATGAATATAGTACACAAATACAATATATATATATCGTTATTCATAGATTGGCAATTTTACCAAGTTATTGACTGGGCGTTGGTAGGTGCCTTTATTTGTTTTTAAAGTCACAACTCTTATAATATCTTTACCTGGGTGCACTTTGATAATTTTTGCAAGATTCCAATTAAGTAATTTTGAAAAATCTTTATCTTTAACTAGCACTAATTCATTTTCCTTAAATTGTTGCTCACCCCTTTGCCATTTTACTCTTGATTGTAGCTGGTTTAGATAGTCATTTGACCATTTTTTCCAAAATGTTTGTGTTAATTTTTTGCACCAATTGCCATCTATTTAGTCGATTGATTGGTGTATTTGTAAGGTCGGGTTCAGGCAAAGCAGTTAAGGAAGTTCCAACCAAAAAATGAGCTGGAGTAAGAATAGAATCGTTTGGATCGCTAGAAATTTTGGTTAAGGGTCTTGAGTTTAAAACTGATTCCACTTGGGTTACAAGTGTAACAAATTCTTCATAAGTTAGTATTGTGTTACCTATAACTCGTTTTAGGTGAGATTTGAGAGATTTAATACCTGTCTCCCATAAACCACCGAAATGGGGAGTAGCAGGCGGATTCAAGTGCCAAACTATGCCTTCAGACGCTATGAAGTTTTCAATTGTTTCCTTACCTTCCTTAATGAATAGATTTTGCAATATCTTTTTTTAATTCATTGTTAGCACTGTAA